>JADPWL010000071.1:0-18189 GCA_019059595.1 Marasmia exigua
GCTCACTTAATAACAAATGTGGAAGTTCATTAAGCATATACAATGAGCATGTGTAACATAGCTTATAGGAGGGTAGGCTAGGTATAGAGGCAAAACAAGGAATGTTCCCAACAAAAAAAGTTGCGTAATGAACGTTTTGACACTATTTTTCTTTGTGAAATTACTTTTTGTGTTCTTAAACCTTGCAGTATTTTTTTATAGACTTACGTAATGATGATGTTATGCACCAGTTTGCTAGTGACACACTATGTTGCAAAAGATGACATACCAGATAAATAAAAAAGGCGCCAGAGAATTCATCCCAATATGAATGCGCAAACTACTTAAAAAACATAACCTACCTATCGTCGTTGAAGTTGTAATACCACGTAACTCATTTTAAGCAACTTTTCAGGAAAACCAAAAAACTGATCGGAGACTTACGTGCTATTTCCATTAGAATTTAATGGTTAATTCGTTCTGTTACCTTTTCAACATTCAAAAGGTGGTTTGATGGCCGCAACTGAATTCTAATTGATAAAAACGATCTGTCTTCCAAGCCTCTGACGAATGGCATCAAAATGTCATAACCGCCAGCAGCAAATTCGTAAAATAATAAAAAGACTAAATTGTGACTCACGTGGTATCTCAAAGCGTAGGTCATTTTATGACTTCCGTGCTGTTACTTTTTCATAATTTTAAAGGTTTTTGTTGATGGTATCTTGATTCTGATTGGGCGAAATGACGCGTCAAAATCAAAATGTCAAAAGCGCCAAAAATGACTTACGTGGTGTTAGAACTTCACCTTTTAGCCAACAAGATGTAAACCATTTACTTGACATGTCACACAATTATCACATTGCTTATTAATCGCTGCTAGACGTCTATCCTAATCATACTTAACCAATTGTAGGTATTTGCCGATAATCAGCTGTTATGACGCATTTGGTTTTGTCGGCAAAATTGTAACTAGCTGCTACGAGTTATTTATGAACTAGGTACTTAAGATATTCTTAGAAATTGTTAAACTTTTTTATATGAAATCGATCACGGACACATCTCTCAGACAGTACATCTATTGCACACATCTCTCAGATAGTACATCTTCGGACACATCTCCAGCCTACATCTTACATCCCGCCAGCGATAGCGTCCACGTTATCGCTGGCGGGATGTAGTGAACACGGGCCTGCAAGATATTAAAACCAGGATCCCAATTCTCGTGCTCGTGACATTTATTTTCATACGAAATTATATCACTAAAACATAGTTTTTTTGTATGGTTTTCAGGTGATATCCGCCATGTTTTCAAAATATTACGAGCACGAGAATTGGGCTCCAGGAGATTGGCGTGACACAAGATCGAGACAAATGGCGGCATCTCGTATCGGAGGCCAAGACTCATTTTGGGTCGCTGAGCCATCGGAGTAAGTATGAAGTTTAGCAACGCATGTTTATATCATCATTATCATTGATCGTTTAGCAACATGCAACCTTGACCTCTTTGATGGAAGAGAATGCCACGAGCAAGATAAGAGATAAAGATCGTGCCTAAATTCTTAATATAACCAAAGACTATTAGTTCATGGTTTAACCTAACGAAATCAAATGTACTCCAGTTTTAAGATTTGATTGATTTAAATTTAAGCCTCTAAACCGGGTCGTCAGACACTCGGCAAACCTGTATTACTACTTATTTAAGGTGACGGGTATACTAGCGACGCCTATCGATTTTGATTTTAGATACTACACCGGATCTATTTTAAACAATTTGGGGGTTACAACCTCTCAGCAAACACTCATACTATTTATTAAATAACCATGCACAAATGTTGGGTCCAACGCATAGGCGAAAAATTGATTCACGGCAAAAGCAGCCACTTTTGGCGTTAATCAATTTTACGCGTACAAAAACGGACCCAACATTAATGCATAGTTATTTAATAAATAGTATTAGTGTTTGACTAGAGATTTTAACCACGAAATTGTTTAAAATAGATCCGGTTTAGTAGCTAAAAATTTAAATCGATTGGCGTGGCTAGTATGTCCTACCCGACACCTTAATAATTGTGTACCATTTTTTGCAAGACTTTGTTTAACGCTGAAAGTGGCCACTTTTGGCTTGGATAGGTAAAAGTTTCAAGTAGAAAAATAGACTAAACATTTGTTTATGATTATTATTAAATAGATAGTAGGTATACCTACGTGTTTGCCGAGTCCGCAATTATTAATAATACGTCTAGTTTAGAAGCTAAAAAATTTAATCAACCGGTAGCTCTTATGAATCGTACTCTTCGCCTTAAATTACGTACCTACGTTCACACGCCAATGTAGGTACCCATTCAACAATTTTAATTGACTCTTAGATTTGGATCAATATCAATTGAGGTACTTCTACAGATCGTAGTTACCTGACGTGTGGTTGCTTGTGCCATCGCCGAGTATTAATTATTTTTTTAAATCAGCCTATAAACTGTCCCACTGCAGGGCAAAGGCCTCCATCATAGAAATCAAGTTATCGTTACTATGATGGGATTAGGCTTAATCACCACGCTTGCCTAATTTCGGATTGGTGATCACAAACCCAAGCCTATGTCCGAAAAATTCGAAACATACTTTTCGCTCGACCCGGGAATCGAACCCAGGACCCTGAGATATCGGTCCGGTACCTTAAACCACTAGACCAACAGGGCGTTAAGGGAGTATTAAATAAGGTGCATTTATTATCTTTGCTTATCTTGGACATAGATAAAGAGAGTAAGTGAAGAAAAGCAACAATCTTTTTTTGGGTCCTTTAATCGAAGTCGATCTATTACATAAACAAATAGTTCAGTAACCCCACCCCACTCATGCTAATTTATTTGATTGTCGTGTCGAAATACACATACAACTGTGCGGATAAAGAATGGGATCAGAAATGGCGACGCATCTATTCACTTCGCTCGCACACTATTTGCGTCTATACTCGCACTCGTGGGTGTGCGAAAAGTGAATAGATGCGCCGCCATTTCTGATCCCATTCTTTATTCGCACAGGTTGTACCTACATTATACTGTTCATATAGCTGTTAGAAAGTAAGCGGTACATAAAAATATGAGTAAAACTTAAATTAGTTTAGCCTTGAAATAAAAAAAAACACTTCAGCTACAAATGACTCACTAAACAAAAAGGTAAAATATTAACAGCCCAGCCACACTACACACTTACACACTTACACTACACTTTCTACCAGTACCATTCCGTAGCACTCATCTTGGACGTAGCGCGGCTGTCTACAGTAGCGTGCGTCATAGGTGTTCCGTCCCGGTATACGGAGTGAAGTTATTTGTATCGATTTACTACTGAAGTCTTTGTATCCAAGCGGTGTCATAGTCAGTTAATAGAATGAACGACAAGAAGCTGGACATGAATTTGGCTAACTTATCGGATCCCGAAATGTCTATTTGTATATCGGATAATGGAAATGAGTCTACACCACCTAATTTTGTAACTCAACGCCCGCACGTACAGGATAAACAAATTGGTTTGCAACTGAACGAGCAGATGAGTGACTTCAAGAAGGAGATGAGAGAACTGTTAATGCACTATATAGGAACTCAAAACGAGGACATAAATGACCTTAAATCTACACTTAATGAAATTAGACAGTCTAATCAGAATATTGAAAGTTCAATGGCCTCTCTTATTTTACAAAATGAAGAGCTTAAAAAGGATATGGCTCTTCTAGAAAATGAATTGAAACAGGATAGGCAGTATATCTTGTTTCTGGAAAATAAGGTGGAAGACCTGCAGGCTGGTAGTAGAAAGTCAAATATTGAGCTGAAAAATGTACCAAAAAAGGATAAAGAAAATAAAGCAGACTTGATTGATATGGTCGTATGTCTCTCAGAGACCATAGGTTGCCAAATCACGAAGAAGGACATAACAGATATTTATCGGGTGAGAGGAAAGAACCCCGACCAAAAAAACACTCCAATCATAATTGAAACCAACTCTACTCTGCTTAAAACAGACTTTCTTAAAATGGCGAAGTCCTTTAATGTTAAAAATAAAAGCAAGTTATGTGCGAAACATCTGGGCTTCAGAACACAGGAGGATACCCCTGTGTTCCTTTCAGAGCATCTTACTGCCAAGGGCTCTCGCCTGCATTTCCTAGCTCGAGACGTAGCACGTTCAAGAGGCTACAAATTCTGCTGGACATCTTTTGGGAAGGTGTATCTACGAAGGAGTGAACAAGCACCAATCATCCAAATCCGAAGTGAAGATCAAGCTCATCAACTCCTCCTTGAGGATTGACTAGTTAAGGATAATTATTATTTGTCGATACCTACACAGTGTCTAATAGCAAACATTTTTATTATTTTTCAATTGTTTTTATACCAAAGCGCCTACATTGTCTGTATAGCCACAACCACACACACAAAACTTAACCATACACACACCAGCACCTTTACTCTAACAAAACACACTTATATCTACATTACACAGAAACAAAACATAAACCAAACACAACTAAATACACTTGAATTTTCTCTTAAACCCATTCAAATGAAATTAGCACCATTCTGTACTTTCCCTTACTTGCAAGTAACATTGTCATTTGTCTACGATGTCTATACTTTCCACGGTCAGTATGAGTAATACAAAGGAAACACTAAAAGAAATAGACAATCTAGAAATAGCAAACTCATTTCGATGCGAAGTGTCTGAATTAAAAGATCATATTTGTATCGGGAAATCAGATTTCACATTGATCTCGCAAAATATACGCAGCATATACCGGAACTTTGACGACTTCCTGATAACATTAACCGACTTAAAATTTGAGGTCGATGTTATTGTCCTGACAGAGTGCAGACTTAGTCCTCACAAGCCTATCCCACAGCTACCTGGTTACTGTGCCTATTCCACCGTGTGCCAGTTAAACCAAAATGATGGGGTTGTAGTCTATTCTAGGAGCACTTTAAAACATAATATCCAGGAAATAAAATTATCTCAAGCTTCTTGCCTACAATTAGAAATACTAAATAATATCGTATTATGTATATATCGATCCCCTTCTAACAGTAATACAGAAAACTTTGTTAACTCACTGGACACTCACTTGGATATCCTAAAATCGACCAGTAAAAAAAACATTATAATTGCGGGCGATATAAATATAAACATAGCTCCTAAACTAAATGAAACTTTGAATGAACAAAGAAATAAAGCATATTATTTGAACGCCTTATCTGCTCATGGCATACTTGCAGGTCACTCTATACCTACACGAGAAAAACACTGTTTGGATCATATTATGTTAAAAATCCAGAGAACTAAACTAGAAGCGTCAATAGCGGTCTTGTCCACAACAACAACAGACCATTTTACTACACTGTTATGCATATCAAAAATAAAAATAAAACCTAATATTCGTAAAACTAAGACTAAAATTGACTTTGATAGTGCGCTGGACCACTTGAAACAAACCAATATGTCTGAACTACTCTACTGTGATGATCCAACCAAAGTGATAGACGGTTTGGTTCATAAATTGACGGAATCACTAAAATTACACACTACATGTATCACTATACCAAGCAAATTACGCATCATAAAACCATGGATCACTCCGGGAATATTGCGCTGCATAAGAAACCGCAATAAACTGCAAAGAAAATATCGTAATGAACCTTATAATGAAATACTCAAAATAACTTACATCAGGTACCGTAATTACTGTAATAGGATTATAAGAAAGATAAAAAGAGACTACGAGAGACAATTATTAAGTAAAAGCGTTAAAAATAGTAAATTACTATGGAAAAACATCAAAAATATCACATACACAAACAAAAATAATATAAAAAATACAGAATTACTTTATATAAAACCTAGTCCAACTGAATCGGCGAACTTTTCAAATAATTACTTTATTAATATTGGTAAACAACTAGCTGAAAACATAACATCTAATCAATCAAACTCTAAAGTCACATCCACAGCGGAGTCTCAAACTCAGCTGGGGAGTTTTGTCCTGCTGCACACTAATTACGAAGAGGTGTACAATATCTTAATGAACCTCAAAACAGGAAGTGCCCCTGGTTGGGATGGTATTCCAACTGGCTTTTTAAAGATGGCAAGTACTGACGTAGTTCCAGCTATCACACACCTTGCAAATCTATGCTTTGATGCAGGAGTGTTTCCATCCCCCTTGAAACGTGCTATTGTTACACCTGTATACAAGAATGGGGACAGAGATGATATTAGTAATTATAGACCTATCTCGGTATTGCCTGTGATATCCAAAATTATAGAAAAACTTCTCAATGTACGACTTTTGAAATACCTAGATAGGTTTAATATTTTATCACCAAACCAATTTGGATTTCGGCAGGGAAGGTCTACAGAAGATGCTATTTCAGAACTCAGCTCATTTGTTATTGAACAGCTAGAGAATAAAAAGAAATGCATCTCTGTTTTCCTTGATCTAAAAAAGGCATTCGATACCGTCTCTGTCCCCTTACTTGTCCATAAATTACAGAAAATAGGAATTAGAGGAATTCCACTTGCTCTTTTTACAAGTTACCTATCTGATAGAAAGCAGCAAGTTAAGCTAGGTGATTACGTAAGTGAGGAGGCAGAAGTATCTTATGGTGTGCCGCAGGGGAGTGTGCTTGGTCCCACGCTCTTCCTCATTTATATAAATGACCTCTGCGGTATGCTTATAGAGGGCGCTAAAGTTTTATCCTATGCAGATGATACCGCTGTAGTCTTTTCTGGCGAGTCTTGGAGTGACGTTAAATCTTGTGCGGAGCGTGGCCTCAGGGATATTAATAAATGGTTACAAAATAACATCCTCACTTTGAACACCACCAAAACTAATTTTATTTGTTTTAGCATATACAATAATTCACAACCTTGTATAGACTATACTCTAATATTACACAACTGCGATACTGGAAGTACAGAATTGTCTAATTGGAGTTGTAATTGTCCAAATCTCCATAGGGTTTCACACACTAAATATCTAGGAGTTGTTGTGGACCAACGCCTGTCTTGGTACCTGCATCTTGAGTCGGTCATAAATAGAGTCAGAAAATTGACTTGGATCTTCAAGACACTCAGATATGTGGTGCCCAGAGTGGCTACTGGATCTCAAAATCCTGCAAGAAATCTTTTAAATGAAATTTATGTATCATTAGCCCAGTCAATATTGATATATTGTATAAGTATATGGGGAGGTGCCGCAAAATCTCGTTTTCTCGAAGTGGAGCGAGCCCAGCGCCGTCTTCTCAAAGTTATGTATTTTAAAAATATTAGATTTCCAACTGAACTTGTATATCAAGAATGTGCTTTACTAACAGTAAGACAATTATACATAACTCACACGATTCTAAAAAAGCATAAGTCACTACCCTATGACCCTAATATCCTGAGTAAAAGGAGAAAGGATAAAGTTGTAAAGCTGCCTAGAACTAAATCTATATTTGCCAAAAGACAGTATGCTTATCGTGCTGCCCATTTGTATAACACAGTAAATAAAGAATTAGACATCTTTAGCAAACCATATTATGAGTGTAGGGAAAAAGTAATAAAATGGGTTCTGCTTAAAAACTACGAAGAGACAGAGAAAATTCTGCTAACAATATCCTAATGTAATTAATACACACCATATGCACATGTACACACACATAAACATACACTCACACATATACACACATTCACCCCCCCCTCCCCCCCCCCCACACACACACACACACACACACACACACACACACACACACACACACACACACACACACACAAGCGCTTCATTTAATGTAATTTAATTTAAGTTTATGTAATGTAATTTAATGTAAGCTTTTTGTAGATTATTGTTAAGTATATAGGTAACACTGGTAAATTGTCATGTTTATAGAAGAGCGGTGCCTTCTGACACAAGCAATTCCATGCTTACAAGGAGGCTCCAGCCACTGTTGATGCCAATGTAACCTAATTGAAAATAAAGATTTTATTTATTTATTATTTATTTTTTTTTTTTTACACTAGAACATGTCGCACCCTTAGGTAATAGGCGTGTGTAATAGATCGGCGATTGGCAGATTTTTTGAATAGCATTGAGAAATAACAGTAAAAAGGAGCTATGTACAAAATTTCAGCTTGACCACGCATGCCTAATGCAGAATGGTGATCATAAACCCGAGCTATGTTCGAAAGATTCATATTTCTTTATTTGCAAATGCAAATAAAGAAATATGAATCGAACCCAGGACCCCGAGATCACGGCCCGGTACTTAAAGCACTAGCCCAACTAGTGCAACAGGGCGTTGACGGCAGGCGGCTTATGTATTAATTTTGTAATGAGCCCTCAAAGGAAAAGATCAGCAAGTAAATTTTAAGTCTTAAATTTACGAAATATTTATAAAGCAATCTACACATATCTTATTTAATTTATAGCAACTTTTTCATATAGCTATTGAACAAAGCTATCTCGCGATCTCGCTGTTTGTGTGGAGCGTTTTGGGCAAGTCTATTTTAAGTGATTTTCAAATTGTCCTATCTCGAAGAGTTTCAAAGCTAACAAATCCATTCTTTCACCGATGTTTCCACTTTTGAGGGGTTCTTATATTACCAACAAGAGAAAAAATAGGACACAAGCCTTTACCTATATTAGGAGAAGGTACCTATGACATAAGTAAGTAGTTCATAGTAACGATGACTTGATTTCTGTGATGGAAGCTTCTGCCCTGCTGTATTCACTGGCTGATGTTCTTTAGTTTATAAAGTTAAACAAATCATTTTTTTAAGTGATAGGTGGCAGATGAGTAGACGGATCACCTGATAGTAAGCGATTGCCGCCACCTATGGATGGATACCCGGATTAGGGCTCCGGGTCCCTAATTCACGCAGCGAAACACAGCACGATGCTGCTTCACGCCGGTTTTCTGTGAGTCCGGTCGAGCCGGCCCATTCATGCGAAGGGTGGCTGTCCCATGGTCTTTTGATTGTAGCCATCAATGGATAAACTACATCACATCATTTCTGACTGTTACACACGGTGTTAAAATCAGAACTCTACGGCTTCATGGTGTTTTTGGAGCATCGCGAAAATTTTATCAAAAGGAAATGGTCCATCTTTTTATCATCATAAATAACTATTGCGCCATTGAGGCAGTCACTTTAAAGCGACGGCTGCGCAAGAGGCCCAGGGTTCGATTCCCGGGTCTGGCCAAAAATTTGCACCAAAGTTTTCGGTTTTGTTTTTTTTATGTATTAGGTAGGCAGACGAACAGACGGATCACCTGATGGTAAGCAATTGCCGCCGCCCATGGACACCTGCGACACCAGTGGACCTTTAAACCCACCCTATCCCCTGCATTGGGCCTCCGGTACCCTCACTCACGCAGCGAAACACAGCACAGTGCTTCGGTAATAAATTCTTAGTGTTAGCCCGGAGTCTGGAAGTTGGTGGTAATGTGCCCCCGTGCCTCGAAAATTACGTTAAGCCGTTGGTCCTGGTGGCTTCATTTAAAGCCGTCCCGTAACGAACGAGAATATACCTGTCGCATCCAAACAAAGGAGACACACAGCGCGTGTGAAAGTGAGTTTAACTCCGATTCGGTCGTAACGTCTGCTTTAAATTAGGTCCTCTGCACCCGATCCCTCTTCGGTCGTGTCACGCTGGTGTCCCATCGGAATATGAGGGTAAAGGAATGAATAGAGAGTGTACTTATCTTTGCGCACACACTTATGCACTGTATATCCTGCGTACGTGGCTATTTAGCACCATAAGTACCCACTCCCTCGTCTACAAGAGCCCAATTCTCGTGCTCGTGATATTTGGAAAACATGGCGGATATCACCTGAAAACCATAAAAAAACTATGTTTTAGTTATAGTGTGATATGTCGTAAGATGATAAATGTCACAAGCACGAGAATTGGGCTCCTGGACCCTTTGTTTTGTTCAAAAAAATGAAATTGAAGGACTGTCGTTTAATCACTCAGTAAGAATGATCTAAAAAAACTCCGAAAATCTTACTACCTAACAAATACCTCAACAAAAGGCAGGTTTTAGGAACATTACAAACAGTGAGAACACAAGACACGGAACATTTATCTTCCATTACCAATCTTATTTGTCCTTTGAGAGAGGGAACTTTGTATTGCGATAAATCTTTACATAAGTACAGTCACGAACTTTAATTTGGGACCCATCAAAGGTTGAATATCGTGTAGCAAACTTTCGCTACTAAGAGCTCATATTTTAACGTGTCAAAGTCATAATATTTACCATCGACAACATTACTTTTCTAGGGCCAACCCTGCAAAAACGTCAATTTGAGCGAGGGCATACGATCATTACCGATGTTTTTCGAGTAATTGTTACGTGGGTAATAACTTTTTGGCCCTGTGTTCTATTTACATGGCAATATCGTTTAGAATTCAAAGTTTTTGACTGACACCTGACACGAGAGACACAACATATGTTCTTAATTAGAAAACCGCAATGATAGCCTTTTTTCAAAGAGATTATTGTATCAAGGGTCGATTAGACATTTTATGTCTCAACTTGACATTCAACATTGTTGCACTAAAGTTTCGGACCTTATTACATTATGAATATACTAACGACATTTAACGGAAACGGGCCCCAAATTAAAGATCGTTACTGTACCAAGTGAATCAAGGGACATGAATAAACACTAAGCAAATTTTTACAATCTTCAAAGACCTACAAACATGGGCCCAAAATTAATCGATATTGATCAGCATGTTTCAGATTGCTTTTCAAGAGATACCTACCGTGAAAGAAGAAGGCTTCTTTCACCTATTATAAGCACGTCGCCTATTATAAGCAATAAAAAAACCTTCAATCGTAAAGATATAATTTTAACGTATTTAATTTTATCATATTTCTTTTTATTATTTTTTCCCTTATTTAATTTGCACCACCTGCCCCTCCTCTACTATTTATTGTCCTTAACCCAAAGGTTGTCTGGTAGAAATGGCTGGCTTTCAGCGATAAGAGCACCGAAATTGTACACGAAATTTCTGTAATGCCTAGTTACTTAAGTTGTGTATTTTGTGAATTAAGTAAATCTATCTATGATTCTGAACGTGTATGATCTCAAGATTTTCTGGTCCTGGTTCCTCTGTTGTTGGTTGCGACTTGCGACAATCAGACGGCTAAGACTTCAATGTTTCAAATGAACCGTGGAGACCAGTTCTGGATCATCATAAGTCCATGGGTGGCGGCAATTGCCATCAGATGATACGTCTGCTCGTCTGGCACCTATGACATCATCATAAGTCTGCGCGTATAGAAACTGGAGCAAGCGCTAGTCTTGACCAAATACCACAAATTAAAATTCAGAGCGCCCGGCCCCTCGTAAGTTTATGATGGTCCCTTTTTCCTTGCGATGTCATGCAATTAAGAGGCCTTACATAATTGGTTGTAGGTACTTACAATATTGGCGTCATTGACTCCTCGAAGCGGCAGCGAGTTCAGGTCAACGAACCTCGATCTTAATCTTTAGAACAATTAATTATAGAGGTAGGAACAAAGACGGAACATTCAATAAATAAGATTTAATGTAGGATTTTTTTTTATGCTAGAGGCGGAGAAACAAGTAAGCGAGTCACCTGATGGAAGTAATCATCGCCGCCCATGAACATCCGCGAAATCAGAGAGATCGCTAAAGTGTTGCCTTTTTAAAAAAGAGTACGCTCTTCTCTTGATTATGTGCAATTTAGAGCAGTTACTTACAGTTTTATGAGTTGTGCCTAACTGTTTTGAATGACTAAGCAAGTTTGGAGTTTGTCGGGTTTTTGACGCGCCTTCGATGCCATTCTACAACACATCTACCAACCCATATAAATACCATTTAGCTATGTTATTGCTGGTATCACCAAAGCCGTTCTTATGACCCCGAGCTGGGACCAGATCCAGGAACTTGAAAAGGTCTTGGTAATTACAATAAAGCGACTGTCGTTGACCTCGCACAGGATAACTGGATCATGGTTACAGGTTTTTGAAATCATGGAAACGTGGAGGAAACTTCCTCAAGGTGTCTTACCCCAACTGCCGAGATCAGTTAGAAATATGCACAATGTAGATGTAGAAAACCCATAGGTGCTGCTAGGAATTGAAACCACAAACCCTGAACGGAATGCCTTGTAACCCACTTAACTTATAGGTGTTGTATCGTTGATCCTCTATCCAAATTCAATCATACAATTTAGTAAGGTACAAATTCGGACCGTGATGAAAATAATAAGGCGCCTATCCATTTCCAAGTTAGTATGAAAATGATTTGTCCTATCCGTTACAGTCTAACATGACATGTGCCTGATCGTGTCTAACACAGGCTTCAAATTAAGGCGACGGGTACTACTACTACTTAGCTTAGCGATGACTAATCGATTTAAATTGTTAGCCCTTAAACTGGGTCTATTTTAAACAATTTCTGAGCTACAGTCTATTGTTAAAAAGATATCCAGTTTAGTTGCTAACAATTTAAATCAATTCGCGTCGCTAATGTGCCCTACCCGTCATCTTCAACAACAAGTCTTTGCTTAAAGCTTTGAGAAGATAATTCCCTATTCAAAGTCTTAAAGTCATTACTTGTAACCATTAGAAACAGGAGATTATGTGTACATTTTCTGAGGCCTCATTTATGTCTAGACTTTTCATTAAAACCGCAAGTTGTGATGACATGACGACAATATTTTCAGTTTTTCCTAATGTGTTACTTTACCAATTAATATTGAGAGTTATGTTTTGACAATAAAATTGCAAATTATTTGAGACTTTGCACCATAGAGTAAGGTAATAATAAAAATCCGCTTTGCACCAGTCTTTCAAGATTTGAATAGGTCAATTTAATGTAAGTAAGTAAATAATAAATACACTGAGACAACATCACATACATTGACCTGGTCCCAAACAAAGGTCAACAAACACCCAGACCCAACACAAATATATGTTTCATCAACAAACATCTTAACAATAAAACGTATAACGACCCCCAAGAAATCACTAATGTCTTTAATAAATATTTCATAGATCTCACTAATAATAAAACATCTTCACTTTTTACAAATTCTAGTATACCATTTAATCCAAATAGTCTTTACTTGACTCCTGTAACGGATAACGAAATTTACAACATTATTATGTCTTTGAATAATAGCAAATCTAGCGGTTACGATGAATTAACCACTAAAATTATAAAAGCTAATTCAGTATATTTAGCCCACCCAATCGCTCACATCGTGAATTTATCATTCGAACAAGGATATTTCCCAGATGAATTGAAACTCTCCATTATAAAACCTTATTTTAAAAAAGGCGATAGAATGGACCCTAACAATTATAGACCTGTTACTATCATACCAGTTCTGTCAAAAATTTTAGAAAAGGCGATGTTCAAAAGATTAATTGACTTTTTGGAAAATTTCATATTTTTACAACCACAAACAATACGGTTTCCGCAAAGGAGCTCTACATCTTTAGCGTGTTTTAATTTAATCAAATATATATCTGAAAGCCTTAATAATAAAACACCTATCATTAGTATATTCTTGATATGTCGAAAGCATTCGACTTTGTGGACCACCAATCTCTTCTTAATAAATTAGATAAATACGGTATTAGAGGAAAATCACTTGATTGGCTGAAAACCTACTTAAAAGACCGTAAACAATATACAGAAATCTCTCAAATCACCCACTAACCCAAATAGAAACAGTTTTGAAAAAAACCGGTACAGATCTCCCCCTATCCTAAACAACACTGGCGTCCCACAGGCAGTATTCTTGCTCCGTTATTATTTTTATTATATATAAATGATTTACCAATGCTACTGAACACAGATCCCTACTTTTTGCAGATGATACAACATTAATAATTAAATCCAATAAAAATAAACTAATAGACGAACCGGCTAACACTACACTTTCAAATATCATAAAATGGCTAGAACTTAATAACTTACATATTAATCTTTCGAAAACTTAAGTCATGGAATACAGGTCATATAACACGAATGAATTAAATTTTAAATTAATTAAATTGATAAAGTAAACAGTTTTTAATTCTTAGGACTGTTAATTGACGAACATCTGAACTGGAAGGGACATATAGAATATATGTGTAATAAATTAGATCGCTATGTTTTTGCCCTAAAACGCTTACGACAAACTATATCTATAGAAGCAGCCCTTACAGCCTACCACGGGTATGTCGCTTCTGTACTGAACTACGGCCTGATTATGTGGGGAAACTCGGTAGATGTTGAGAGAACTTTCATTCTTCAAAAAAAATGTATCAGGTCAATCTGTAACGCAGGTTTTATAGACAGTTGCAAGCCACTTTTTAAAAAACTTAACATTCTTCCTTTGCCCTGTTAGTAGATCAAAGAAGTATGCTGCTTTGTAAAATCATACCCACATTATTACAAAAAATATACAGAAGTAACAAAAAGAAATGTTCGAGATAAATATCATCATTTATTACATAAACCACCATCACACACCTACATATACAAACAGAACATATATAACATGTCAATAACAATTTATAACAAACTACCACTACACATTAAAATACTAGAAGGTAAGTCCTTCAAAACTAAACTTACAACATGGTTAGCTCTAAAATGTTTCTATAGTATTAAGGAATACTTTGAAAATGAGAATTCTTGAGAAACATACTTAATGACAATGTTACTTTTAAAGTGACTCTATCCTTTTATTTGTTAAATATTAGGTATTCTTGTTGATGTGGTAAAGTTGTTTCTATTGTAAATTGTTATTTAGTCTTTGTAAAGAAAGTATATTAAAATTTGTAATCCTTGTTTAGTTCACTAGAAAAATATGTTAATATTATACTTATTATTATTATTTGCACGCCTGCTGGCAGGCTGGATATCATGACTACGATACCATTTGTAAGACCATGTAGCAATGTGTATTTTGGCAAATAAATAAATGTTTATGTTTATGTTTATGTTGGTGCGGAAATCGAACCCGCGACCCGCGAGCCACTGTTTTGATATCAGTAAAATAGAAAAAAAATCTTTTTCACATTGAATCTACAGTGGTAGACAAATTAGTGCCAGTAAAAAAGATGATGTCACGGAAGGCTAGACTTCAGCTCAAAAGGATGGAAATGAAAAGAAAATCCCTACTCGCTTTGGATCCGTTATCTTTGATTATTCACTCTTTCTTACGTTTCGATTAAAATTAATAAAAAAATCAGTGAAAACTTTTTTCTCTAATATTCTCTCTCAAAGATAGTGAACTAAGTAAGTCAATGGCGTTTGACTAATCATCATCATCTTTCCAGCCAATAGACGCCTACTGCTGGACATAGGGCTCCCCCAATGTTCTCCACACAGATCGGTCCTGCGCTGCCCGCATCCAATGGATTCCCGCGACCTTCACCAGGGCCTGCCACAGCTGCGACTTCCTGTACGTGGCCTCCACTCGAGGAACTTTCCGCCCTAACGGCCGTCTAATCTACTCGCTATGTGCCCTCCCCATTGCCACTTGAGGCATGCAATCCTTTGCGCTATGTCTGTGACCTTAGTTCTCCTGCGGATCTCATTGTTTCCAGAAAGCAATGGAGGGCTATGCTCGGAATCACCTTGCGTGATCGAATCCTAGGTCTATTGGTCTACAATTTATACCTCATAGCAACCTCGCAGAAAACTGGCGTGAAGCAGCGATTGTGCTGTTTCTGGAGGCAAGATAGGGGGAGGGAAAGTTTAAATGTTATTACTCCACTGGCAACGCATGGGTAGCAACAATCGCTGATCAACAGGTGATTCGAATGCTCGTCCATCGAATATAAAAAAAAATAACTCGAGGAATTTTTGAAGCACTTAAGCGGATGTATTTGCCAAACACCTGAACCAGATCGACACATTCACTTACTAAGTACCTTGATCTTCGATTCCATCTTATCATTATCTACTATTTGGCATCCACTTAACTAATGATGATTGCACACATGTTTCTTGTATCTTAACTGAGTTTATTCATTGGTATTCTTCATCTTTGATTGCCAATAGTAATGGCTAAGGTCAGCCGCTCACCTAATTGTTAAATAAAGTATAATAAATTGCTCATGAGTTTTGTGGTCCATTCTAATCCTATTAAAACATTTTGCACCATACACAAGGTGTCCTCGGCACTTGCTATACAAATATTCATATCTTATTTTTTACCTACTTACTTCCTAACCTAAACATCATCTAAACCTAGAATCTTGTACAGACAACATTTATTTTTAGTATGGCTCTACCTGAAGATAATTTGCCAATGTCAAGTAACTTATAGAGAATAAGTAGGTAGTCAACAGTCGAAGTCAGTCAAAGTCACAGTCACTCAATAAACGCCGGTGTTTTTACGTTTTATCGACCTACGGATTCAGCGGATATCACTCTAAAAGCAATCGCTGGTTTTAAGAACTGGTTTTTGCTATTAGGTCCAAGCAAGTTGTCACGAGACAACTCACTCGACACACAATAGCAGTGTTAAAAACGATATAATCCAACGATTCTTATTATTAGGATCACTTTTCGGCACTTCACTGCCGAAAAATTTGTACACTAAAAACCACTAGACACTAATTTAAAACCTTTGAATTGCATCAGCCCATGCGGCTTATTTTAGCCCTACCCGCCAAATCCGACATATTACATTACAACATTAGGGATGTCTTTCTTTGTCTGCTTCTCCCTTCGTCTTTTGACATTCACTACAGAATCGAATGAAAAGATAGGTAGGCACCTATCTTCTTCATTCTTCTTGATTAGTTACTAGGTAGTTACTAATCAAAGTCTACTTATGAGTTCCATTATACTAAGTACCTAAATAATATGATTATGTTTATCTTATTTATTCAGGAACTCAATTATTTAATTATTATTCGTTAAATTAGTAGTTTAGAGTAATTACTTAGAAAACTATATTTTTTATTTTTTTTTGCCATAGGTGGCAGACGAGAAGAGAGATCACCTAATGGTAAGCGATGCCGCCGCCCATGGACACCCGTGACACCATTCGAGTCACAGGTGCGCTGCCAACCTTTCATCATCATCATCATCACCAGCCCATTTAAGTCCCCACTGCTGGGGCACGGGCGTCCCTCAATCACATGAGGGGTAATTGCCATACTCACCACGCTTGGCAGACGGGTTGGCGAGGGTTTTGATATAAATGCAGAGTTTTCCTTCTCTGGGTGCTGATGATCATGCCAGCAGCTTTACATTAGTCGCCTTTTACGACACCTCGGTAAGAGTGATGGTGGCGTATTCTACTCTGCCGGGGACCACACGGCCACCTGCCAACCTTTAAACCCCCTCTTTCCTCCAGATTGGGCCTCCAGTACCCCCACTCACGCAGCGAAACACAGCACAGTGCTGCTTCACGCCGTAAACATTGTAAGTAGTTTCTGTTTCCAACTTTAAGAATTTTCAAATTTAATTTTAGGGATTTTGTCTGGGTTGGGTGAATTTATGTCGAAAGTCCGGGAAACATCGTAAAACCATATAAATCGGTCAACTTAACGACCCAGGATTATTTATGGAATATAATATTGTCCCGTGTAAAGTGATAGGGTTTGTCCAGGTAAATGGAAAGTACAAACATTTCGACCTTGACATTCAGCAGGGGAAATACCATTGACTAGGTAGTTATTTAAACAAGAAAATAATGACTACCCAAGCAATGCCACTGCTTACTTAACTTACAAAGATCCGGCTTTTTACTCGTATATTTTAACTGATGTATTTTTGTAGGTTATTTCGTAAAAACCCAATAGCCTATTGAAATTATTAAGAGATATCCATTAGTTGTCTGTCTTTAAAAAAATTGACCACCTCGTCACTGTGGAATCAACTTCCCGCAGCGGTATTTCCGAACCGGTACGACATTGCGAAACGAGCCTATACCTTCCTAAAAGGCCGGCAACGCATCTCCATTCCCTCTGACTGACGGCTGACGTCCATGAGCGGCGTTGATCACTTACCATCAGGTGACTCGCTTGCTCGTTTGCCTACCTTAATCATTAAAATCTATTTGCACAACCAGTGATACAGTACCCACCAGTATGAGTGATAAACCCGTACCATATGGTGATAAAAATTAAAAAAATCTAAATTCAAAATACTTTATTTACATAGGCTTGTATACAGCTCTTACAAATCGTCATATAT
>JADPWL010003027.1:0-15760 GCA_019059595.1 Marasmia exigua
AGCAAAACCTCTTGGTGCGCGCCGCCATTGTCTGGATAGTATGCGGATGGCAACGCTGTCCAGCACGTGTTGTTCGGAAGTGGAAAGGGGGGGATGGGATAAGTTGAAATAACTCATCAGAGCATTCCCCGTTATAGAGGCGGTAGAGAACACTTAGACTGGCAATGTCTCTACGTAGCTGAAGAGGTTCTAGGGGCTTAGTCACCTCATAATCTCCAACAATACGGATAGCACGTCGCTGCAACCTATCGAGAGCCTCTAGCAATTACTTAGCAGAACCATCCCAGAGATGGGATGATAACTAGTTTTTTAGATTTTCGCGTTGCATTATAACTACAATATATCAATACGGGGTTTAACACGATATTTATTATGTGCACGCACATATTTGGCTCGACGTTTCAGCTACGTTACAGCAGCCGTGGTCACGAGCGGACTGACCGACTGACTGACTGACTGATCGGACTCAGTCCGCTCGTGACCACGGCTGCTGTAACGTAGCCGTTTCGGCTACGTTACAGCCAAATATGTGAGTGCACATAATAAATATCGTGTTAAACCCCGTATTGATATATTGTAGGGATGATAACTAATTGAAAATACGTGGGTAGTGAACGTCAGTCAAAGTCACAGTCACTCTATAAAACACCGGCGTTTTACGTTTTTAATGTCCATACATATAATTCTAAACGCAATCGTGGGGTAGACTTTCTTGGAAAAGCAAGCTCTTGTCACGTGACAACTAACTCGACACATGTTAAAAACGATACAGTTTAACGATTTTTATTATTACGATCACGTGTCTGGTTATCATTAATGTGTGTTGTTTTTAAATATTTATTTTTAAATTACAAATTAATATGCGGGTAGTGTTGTAATCCTGAGGCATAACGTATTGTGATGTCGGTTCTATATATATGTCCAATAAAAAAGTATATGTGACTTGAAGTTACTTGCTGTCACTTTTATTATTTTGTCTTGTCATTTTATGATCAAACACTATAGTTTAGCCAAGCTAATAATCCACATTTGACGTTACTAAATCTTAGATTCTTAAAGAGGTGACCTACTAAAAAACTTCGATTAAAATGAATAATCGATATTTACTTCAAACAAACGTAAATCGAATACTATAATAATGGAAAAGAAGTTATTAGTTCTTTTATTTGGAGAAATGTCAATCAAAATTATTGAAAAGAAAGAGGCAAGAAGATACCGATCCTGGATATCGATCCGCGGCCAGTTTATTTCATTTTCATCGAAATCAAAGGGCTTGTATTGTGTGCCATAGATTTAATTTCTTTTTACAAAGTTATTAATGTATTTATATTTTTAAACAAGAGAATAATACGTTTTATTTTAATCAGAATGTGGGTTTTCATTTATGGATGAATATTACTACACGATGAACATCGAATTCGTTCGATTATTTGGGGACTAGAGTTTAACTTACTTTACACTAGAGTTTAAAAAGAAAATGGGTTGACACACACAACATTGTATCAAAGTTCAATTCTCTAGAAAAGTAAATGTTTAATAAGTTTATAAATAGTTTAACAGAGAAATTAAATGGTGAAATTATCTTTCTTGTCTTTATTGAAATAAATAAATGCAAACATAATTTTAAAAGTTATTTTTTTGTGCTTTTTTAACATAGAAAGATTAATAAATTCAATGACAGTTGTTACAAGGTTACGTTGTCAAATTTTGTTGAAGTGTCAAATGTGGCCTTTTATATTGGTCCAACTTAAGATCAGAGATTTAACTTTTTTTTAAATCAACGTAAACTCTTTTTATGCAACTAGGGCTTTCTTCCAGACAACATTGGAAGTGGAAAAGTTTAGCGAATGTTTTGGCGGTTTTGGCTACATTCGTTGAATTCTGTAGAAAAATAAAATGTATTTTTTTTTCAGGCACATCACTAATGCCACGTCAAAGCTGGCGACGATATGACCAAACTACGGCTCTCCGACAGCCTCCTGTTATGTAAGTACCATGTTTTCCAATTGCGGGTTTTAAGGTGACGGGTAGGGCACACTAGCGACGCCAATCGATTTTAATTTTTAGCTACCAAACCGGATCTATTTTAAAACAATTTCGGGGTTACAACCTCGCGGCAAACACTTATACTATTTATTAAATAACCACAAATGTTGAGTCCAACACGTATGCAAAAAATGATCCACGCCAAAAGCGGCCACTTTTGGCGTTGATCAATTTTTCGCGTACAAAAACGGACCCAACATTTGTGCATGGTTATTTAATAAATAGTATAAGTGTTTGCCGAGAGGTTGTAACCAAGACTGTTTAAAATAAATCCGGTTTAGTAGCTAAAAATTAAAATCGCTTGCCGTTGCTAGTGTGCCCTACCCGTCACCTTAAGCTATTATTTCCAACAGTCTGTTTGTCAGATTTTCTCGGCAAAATGGAGTGATGGATCGACGTGATTCTTTTAATGGATATAGTTGAATAGATGTAGAGTAGCAAAGATTACTTTTGTTTTCTAACGCGAGCAAAGCCACGGGCAAAAGCTAGTTGCATATTTAAAACACCAGTCAAACGTCAAACTGACAGCCCTCTAAACAATCGAAATAACTGACTGTGGAAATAACCAATAAGTAGGTATGCCATCATCGCTATATAAACTCCATCCAAGTAAGTCCCTTGACGTTTCCAAAAATGATAGAGAGCGCCACTGTGCTTATGCTCCGACATTATATACAATAAAAAGGCAGAAGAATACAATCCTCGTCAAATTAATTACAACTAAAAAAAAGAAATAAAAATAAGCGCGACAGATAATATCATCATAAATAGCACAAATTGTCAGTATCTGAGTCAAAAGAAGCAAATTAAAAATACACAACAGAACAGTAAAATCAAATAAATAAAAAAGAATTAAATTAGATTTTTTTAATATAATGTCATAATGTGCCGTGTGGTTCCCGGCAGATTAGAATAGGCCACCCTCACTCTTACCGAGGTGTCGTAAAAGGCGACTAAGGTAAAGCTGCTGGCATGATCATCAGCACTCAGAGAAGGAAAACTCTGCATTTATATCAAAACCCTCGCCAACCCGTCTGCCAAGCGTGGCAATTACCCCTCATGTGATTGAGGGAGGCCCGTGCCCCAGCAATGGGAACTTAAATGGGCTGACGATGACGATGAATATAATGTCAAAAGTATTAAATATGTTCATTATGTAAAAAAACTACGGTACTTGTAGCAGATTTGACCAAAACTGTCTGAAAATAGGTCTGCAAATAATACGCAGAGCGCGGGTAGTAGGCGCGTGAGCCCCGCGCTGCGTGCGCGCAGTAGGCGTGGCCAGCAGGCGCGGCCGGCGTCGCAGCGGCACTAGCCCCGCGGAGTCCCACGAGACCGTAGGGACTAAAAGACGGAAACTCGCGTGTGTCCGGATCATCGATCCGCTGATGCAATAAATGGTGATATGAGGCAATTAGCCCATTTTTAAAATCTTTGAATCGCATCATCCGATACCAACGCAACGTAATAATACTGAGTTTAACATACTTCGTCTAACATTGACGACCCGTTTGGAACAGTGGTAGTGAACTCTGCCTTTGGTCCAAGGGTTGCGGGTTCGATCCCCGCACAGTACAAACATTTGTGTGCATGAACATGTCTGTTTGTATTGGTCTGGGTGTTTCTATGTATTATAAGTATGTATTTACAAAAGAAAAGTATTATTTGTAATTCCGCTGTTGGTTCTGATATCCGTAACACAGGTGCTTGAGCTACCTATCTCGGAGTCAGATCAATGTATGTGACGTTGTGAAATATTTATTTATATTTAAAAATATTTATTTATATTCAACATTAATAATATCCTCCAACCGATTACGGCTACGGCGGCCAATCTCAACGATCAGCCACGTACGCAGGATATATTATAGGGCTCAAGTGTGTGCGCAAACACAAGTGCACTCTCTATTCCCTTACCCTCATATTCCGATGGGACACTACTGTGACACGACCAGAGAGGGATTGGGCGCAGGACCAACGGCTTAACTTTCCGAGGCACGGGGGTACAAGACCGCCGACTTCCAGACTCCGGGCTGCCACTAAAAATTTCTTACCGAAAACTTAGGTACAAATTTTAGGCCCGACCCGGGGATCGAACGCGGGACCGCTTTAAAGTGCGACCCACTAACCTTTGCGCCACGAGGCAGCCAAATAACATTAAGTCTAACATTAAGAAACCGCTGAAACCCCTCTCAAACCTTTGTTATACTGTACAGATACACAAACAGTCAATTTGTTGCCAGTTATCAGACAGGGAGGGATGGCTGCGGTGGGGGGCAATAAGTCACGGCCCTCGAGGAGGGGGGAAAGGTCTCACCTTTAGCGGCAATTAGAAAAATAGCTGAGGTGTGGCTCGGACGAAATTAGAATAGTTTCGAGATGTAGGTAAATACGCTGTAAAATATGAAGAATTTAACGCCCTATTCCACCCTAGTAGGGAGCCCTAACTAGCGACACCATTCGTTTTTAATTGTTAGCTACTAAACCGGATATATTTTAAACAATTTCGGGGTTACAACCTCTCGGCTAACGCTTATACTATTATTAAATAACCATTCACAAATGTTGGGTCCATTTTTGTACGCGAAAAATTGATTATCGATAAAAGCGGCCACTTTTAGCGTGAATCAATTTTTCGCTTACAAATGTTGGGTCCGCATTTGTGCATGGTTATTTAATAAATAGTATAAGTGTATGCCGAGAGGTTGTAACCCCGAAATTGTTTAAAATAGATCCGGTTTAGTGGCTAAAAATTAAAATCGATTGGCGTCGTTAGTGTACCCTACCCGTCACCTTAAGACTATTAGATCCAAGAAAATTGTCATGTGACAACTCACTCGACACAATAGCAGTGTTAGAAACGATACAATTCAACGATTCTTATTGTCAGGATCACTTCGTGGCACTTCACTGCACAAATAAACTCCAAAGAACAATGGCGAAATATTTGCGGAGTTATTTATTTAGCGTCTTAAAATATCTTTATGACGAAATTATATTACATAAATTAATAAGATTTTCAAACTTTAATCTAGAAAAAAAATCTTATTTAAAAAGAAGCTCATATGTCTAACAGAAAATATACTTTATGACAGTTTTTTTATCATGGCTTCGACTTCCGAATCCGCTCCACACTTCCTGTTCGCTCGCGGCTTCTTCGCGCGCAATACGCGACTAAGTGTGGAGCGGGCTTTTGGGGTTTCACAAGTGATATCACTTGGTCAAAAGTAACCCCGGGTTTCTTGAATCTGCTTAAATTACTTACCTGTAGATTATTGGACATAAAAATACTGTAAATATTTAGTTTTTTGTACAATTTCATATTATTTGTTCAGACATAACTTGAGAAACTTTAAACTAATATATATATCTTTATATCCAGACTTACAACAATCGTGTACCTAACGTCAATATGTTGAGGAACTCAAGCTGTAAATAATTACATATTTTTCATACCAAGACGCAAAAATATCTACTATCAAAAATGTTATATGGAGGTTCGCCATGGTCCTTTATTCACTAAAACATTAGAAACTAATTAATCCCCAACGCAAAACGACGGGGTGTATAAGTTTGACGTGTGTGTGTCTGTCTATGGCATGAACTGATTTTGATTTTGTTTTTTTTTGTTAGAAAGATGAATAAGGGGGAGTTCTTAGCAATGTTGGATAAAAATCGATCCAAGATGGCCGCCGTCACAAAGATAAGGATTGTATGTTTTAACACAACTCCCACAATATGGGTATCATATATAAGGGCTTGAGTACTCGAATATATTTATTATGACAAATTTAAAATCTAAGATGGCTGCCGTCAGTAATTGACGAATAACCTAACTTGTTTTTGTCGCAGTTTGATTTTTTTTTTAAAACCATTGAATTGAACCAGTCCAGTTTTATTCCTACATAGCGCCAGAATCCCCGATGTATGTCTCTAAATTCGACTTCAATGTCAAATACACGAGAATTGCCCCCCAGGTAGCCATCTTGTCTGCCCCATAGACATGCACCCTAAATAGACTGTGCCTTTACATAGAGAGTCACACTTGAAAAACTGCGCCAAGCCGTTAGTACTGGGGTGACGTGCTGGGCGGCGTTCTTTCTCTACCGCACCCGTATAGAATCTGCGTTAGGGCCGGTTGCATCTCTTTCACACTCTGTGACGTTTTTTTCCGAAAATCGCACATTCCGTTTAAAGCGCGAGTTCTAGTTCCATTGTCTGCCTCTTATCACCAAAGAAAATGTTATGATACCCAACTCAGACCTATGATTTGTCAATATTTGCACCAACTGAACCGAATTAGATAATCCAATGAACATATTTCCAACCAATTGTTCAGTGAATAACATCAGAGTTATTTTTGTACAAACAAAAATAATAATAGTTTTTTAGATTTTCGCGTTGCATTATAACTATAATGTATCAATACGGGGATTAACACGATATTTATTATGTGAAACAACATTGTGTACTCACATATTTGGCTCGACGTTTCGGCTACGTTACAGCAGCCGTTGTCACGAGCGGACTCAGACACACGCACGTCAGTCCGCGGACGGATGGACGGATGGATGGACGGATGGACGGACGGACGGACGGACGGACGGACGGACGGACGGATGGACGGACGGATGGACGGACGGATGGACGGACGGACAGACAGACAGACGGAGAGACGGACAGACATGACGAATCTATAAGGGTTCTATTTTTTGCCATTTGGCTACGGAACCAATGGCTACGGAAAGACACACAAAGCAATGTTAAAAACGATACAATTCAACGATTCTTGTTATAAGGATTATTATAAGTTCCCGTGGGAGAGCCACGCTTCGGCATGCATGGGCCAGCTCGACCGGAGTGATGCCACGGCCTCACAGAAAACCGGCGTGAAGCAGCACTGTGCTGTGTTTCGCTGCGTGTTAGAGGGTACCGGAGGCCCAATCCGGCGGTAAAGGGGGTTTAAAGGTTGGCAGCGCACTTGAGACTCCACTGGTGTCGCGAGTGGCAATTGTGTGTTTTTAATTGATGCTAACATCTACCCAATGTAATACATGTAACTGAAGCAATAAATGTTTGATTGATTGATTAAATCGCTTACCGTCACGTGATCCGTCTGCTCGTCTGTCACCTATCACATAGGTAAAAAGAAGGATCACTTCGCGGCACTTCCATGCTCAAATAAACACTAAATTTGTTCACTAAAAACTTCTAGATACTAATTTAAAACCTTTGAAATGCATCAGCCCACGCGGAGTGTTTGACTCCAAAATCGACTGTCGTTGTCATTATTTGTCCAAAACATCCATGTCATCCATGGACGACCCGTTTGAAACAGTGGTATTGAACGCTGCCTTTGGTCCAAGGGTAGCGGGTTCGATCCCCGCACAGTACAAACATTTGTGTGCATGAATAATAAGTATGTATTTACTAAAAAAAAGTACTATATGCATATATTTGTAATCCCACTGTTGATTCTGATATCCGTAACACAGGTGCTTGAGCTACCTATCTCGGAGTCAGATCAATGTATGTGATGTTGTGAAATATTAAAAAAAAATTATTATTTAAAAAAAATATCACGGTACGTCCTTATGCTAAATCGACCTTGAAACTCGTTGAACATTCCTTCCCTCGGCGAGGGCTAAGTAAAACATCCATTGAATACAAAGGACTTTATTTGCAATGATAATTTTAGAAGCTATTTTTGTACTTCTTTACTTTGAGGCTTTTAAACTGTGTGTAAGGTGTGGAGCCGTGTGGTCCCCGGCAGAGTAGAATAGGCCACCCTCACTCTTACCGAGGTGTCGTAAAAGGCGACTAAGGTAAAGCTGGCGGCATGATCATCAGCACCCAGAGAAGGAAAACTCTGCATTTATATCAAAACCCTCGCCAACCCGTCTGCAAAGCAAGAATGGCAATTACCCCTCATGTGATTGAGGGAGGCCCGTGCCTTGGGGCAGCAGTGGGGACTAAATGGGCTGACGATGATGAAACTGTGTGTTTGGGTCACATGAGGTGACTATAATTTAAAAAATGGGACCAATCGTTTTAGACATGAAGGTCGCATAGACAAAACTAGCGCCACCGACAGATTTGTATTAATTGTGGCGATTGTGAGACATTTTTTAAACACCGTGGCCGTCGGAGAGCCACGCTTCGGCATGAATGGGCCGGCTCGACCGGAGTAATACCACGGCTTCACAGAAAACCGGCGTGAAGCAGCACTGTGCTGTTTTTCGCTGCGTGTGAGAGGGTACCGGAGGCCCAATCCGGCGGTAAAGGGGGCTTAAAGGTTGGCAGCGCACTTGTGACTCCACTGGTGTCGCGGGTGTCGCTGGTCGCGGCGGCAATCGCTTACCATCAGGTGATCCATCTGCTCGTCTGCCACCTATCACACAAAAAACAAACAAGCAAACGAAAAGTATTAAGGCGACGGGTAGCTACTAAACCGGATCTATTTTAAACAATTTCGGGGTTACAACCTCATGGCAAACACTTATACTATTTATTAAATAACTATGCGCAAATGTTGGGTCCATTTATGTACGCGAAAAATTGATTACCGCCAAAAGCGGCCATTTTTAGCGTGAATCAAATTTTCGCGTACAAATGTTGGGTCCGCATTTGTGCAAGGCTATTTAATAAATAGTATAAGTGTTTGCGGAGAGGTTGTATTCCCGAAATTGTTTAAAATAGATCCGGTTTAGTAGCTAAAAATTAATATCGATTGGCGTCGCTAGTGTGCCCTACCCGTCACCTTAAGAATTTCTTGAGACTACATTATGTCATAATTTCTTTCTACAACTAATTATTTATATTTATATAATGTTTATAATACGGTATTTGAATTATTTTTCTATAGAGTGCCGTTTATAGGCACGTTTACCTTCATACTCAATACTCGATATTTTAAATATAGATTTAATAAATAAATATTTCACAACATCACTTAAATTGATCTGACTCCGAGATAGGTAGCTCAAGCACCTGTGTTACGGATATCAGAATCAACAGAGGGATTACAAATATATACGTAAAATACTTTTCTTTTGTAAATAAATACTTATAGTACATAGAAAACACCCAGACCAATACAAACAAACATGTTCACGCACACAAATGTTTGTTCTATGCGGGGATCGAACCCGCAAACCTTGGACCAAAGGCAGCGTTCAGCACCTCTGTTCCAAACGGGTCGTCATTTTATTTGCATTTTACAGTGTACATTATAAGATCTTTGCGGTTCTTTTGGGTCTTATTCATAAATGCTTGTTAAACCTGTGTTAACTAAAGTGGTTATTTAAAACCGGTTTTATTCTTTTTTTTGTTTTAAACGTCAAAATACTAGATATGACTATTTTTTTTTTGTAATCAAATGACGATCGACACCCCACGAGTGCGAGTATAGACGCAAATAGTGTGCGAGCGAGAAGTGAATAGATGCGCCGCCATTTCTGATCCCATTCTTTATCCGCACATGTTGTAGGTAACATACAATATATAATTTACATTAATTATTTATTATTATTATATTATCTCGTTTCGAATTCATTATCCTAACCTTACCTATTTACGAAAGCGCTTTTCTTAGTAACAAAAGGAAGAAGTTGGTACCTGAAACAAACACAAAAAAAAATAGTAAATACACATTTTGATATCTGCCAAAAAATAAGACCATGAGAAAATTCGACCGTGGTAGAGCCACGCTTAGGCATGAAACAGAAAACAGAAAACCGGCTTGAAGTAGCATTATGCTGTGTTTCGCTGCGTGAGTGAGGGTACCGGAGGCCCAATCCGGGGGAAAGGGTGGTATAAAGGTCGGCAGCGCACTTGTGACTTCACTGGTGTCGCGGGTGTCCATGGGGGCGGCGGTAAGCGCTTACCATCAGGTGATCCGTCTGCTCGTCTGCCACCTATCACATAAAAAAGATATCTACTAAAAAGTTTAAAAAAAAACCGCAAAAAAAACCTACTTCAAAAACCACGAACTAAAAAATATAAAATAATATTTTTAACACTTTATACACTACCTTTAAAACCTTTTCTCGAGTTTACTGTTATGAAATGTTATTTGAAGTGTATAAAGTGTTAAAAATATTATTTGACACTTTTTTCGTGGTTTTTGAAGGCGGTTTTTTTTTTGCAGATTTTTAGGGTTGCGTAGCCAAATGGCAAAAACAGAACCCTTATAGATTCGTCATGTCTTTCCGTCTGCCCGTCCGTCCGTATGTCACAGCCACTTTTCTCCGAAACTATAAAAACTATACTATTGAAACTTGGTAAATAGATGTATTTTCTTAACCGTATTACGATTTTTACATACCTAAAAATTGGAAAAAATAAAAAAAATTGGCGGTCTACTTACTTGAACTGAACTGAAACTGAACTTGAACTGAAACTCGAAAAAAAATTTTTTTTGATAAAACCTATCGTGTGGGGTATCTATAATAGGTCTTTAAAAATGATGTTGAGGTTTCTAACATAATTTTTTTCTAAACACAATACTTTGCGCAAGAGACGCTCCCAAAGTGATAAATTGTGTCCCCCCCCCCCCCCCCCCTCTTACTTCTATAATAAATGAATTATAAAACTAAAAAAAATACATGATGTACATAATCATGAAAACTAACAACGAAAATTGATTTGAGCTACATATAGTGAGTGGTTTTTTTAATACGTTATAAACCGTAAACCGCAATTTACCTTCCATATATCTTACTTGCTGCTACGGAACCCTTCATGCGCGAGGCCAACTCGCACTTGGCCGGTTTTTTTTTGTTTTCTTTCTTTTTTTATGCTAAAGGCTTAGACAATTTGAATCGTCTAAGGCTAAAGGCGACTAATAAGTAGGTGGGTATGATAGAAAGTAATCACCGCCATAGAGTAACTTATATATACTGAGATAGAGGCATCAGTCGGCTAGCCAGTGCTAGCGCCATCTAGAGGAAAACGACCAAAACTCAACGGCTATCTAGTACGGCCACCTTCAAGAATCAGTCAGGGAGACGATTAAATATATATTTTTATTAGCCTGCGTCGTCCCACTGCTGGGCAAAGGCCTCCGCTAAAAGCCATTGGACTCTTTATCCAATTTCCCGAGTAGTGGTCAAAATCATCACGCCATCTCTTGCTAACACATGCTGAGTGGATACCATTTTGGGCACAAATACTTAATTGTACACCTGTATTGATTTGCCTACTGTAAAATTTTCAGTCGTGTTATTTAAATGTACCTGCAATTTTTAATTGTGTCCAAATAAATAATTTTTCTTGCTTCTTTCTATTATTTTTCTTTTTTTTTCTAAATAAAACATCAGAAATAATTTTATTTGCTTTTAACAAAATTCCAATTAACTTCTGGATTTACTTTTTTTATTACTTCAATTTATACGTTAATTTGGTAAAATTTCATAAATTAAACAATATAAAATCAAAAACAGACATTCACAATGAACAACAAACCAAAATTGACTAAAAAATAACTAAACAAACCAAAGTTTTTTTTTATGTGATAGGTTATGTGATGGGTAGGCAGGTCGGGAGGCTTTTTTAAGAACCCTTTAAAAGCGACGATATGGATATTACCCCTACATGTACCCCGTGCGAAACATGTGCTGGACTGTCTTGGGTTTTTTTCTGTCTAGGTGGCAGACGAGCAGACGGATCACCTGATGGCAAGCGATTGCCGCCGCCTATCGACACCCGCGACACCAGTGGAGTCACAAGGGCACTGCCAAGTGCTCACTCACGCAGCGAAACACAGCACAATGCTGCTTCTCGCTGGTTTTCTGTGAGGCCGTGGTATCACTCCGGTCGAGCCGGCCCTTTTATGCCAAAGCGTGGCTCTCCCACGGTCATTATAAAATAACAATCATACATTTAGCTGACAAAACCTCAGGCATTCCACCAATATATATCTCCAAGCATCCGAAAACAAATCGAATCCTGGATTGCCTACTGAGTGTGTTGAGTGCGGTGGGGACACGCGGGACAGGCGAACGTGCTCGCGCTACTGTGGGACACCCCGGGCACTGCAAACAGCTTGTGCTTCCGAAGACGTCGATAGTTGTTAGGGATATACAGACGACACAGCACATCACTCAAATTTCTAGCATCTACTTTTCCACGTAAGATTTTACACGACATTATTAGCTGTTTGAAAGCCCGCCTAACGTCCAACGAATTGTAACCAACCAACCAATTGTAATAATGTGGGAGAGCCACGCTTAGGCATGAATGGGCCGGCTCGACCAGAGTGATACCACTGCCTCACAGAAGACCGGCGTGAAGCAGCGCCGGCGCTGTGTTTCGCCGTGTGAGTGAGGTTACCGGAGGCGCAATGGGGGTGGGGAAAAGGTTGGCAGCGCACTTGTGACTCCACTGGTGTTGCGGGTGTCCATGGGCGGCGGAATTGCTTACCATCAGGTGATCCGTCTGCTCGTCTGCCACCTCTCATATCAAAAAAAAAACTTAAGACAGTCCAGCACATGTTCCGCACGGGGTACATGTAAGGGTAATATCCATAGCGTCGCTTTTAAAGGGTTCTTAAAAAAGCCTTCTGAACTTTTTCAAGCATAAGTGCGAATGTTGATTCGTAAGGTTTCAAGTTTTGTCCTGACGAGGGCGCAGAATATAAATCTGACTACATGGTCATTCTGAAAGCCCCGCGCATTTCTAAGGACAAAGTCTACTCTTCTAAAACATAAATTACAATAAATAACAATAAATTACATAATTATTTATTAGATTGGATAAACACGTCGATGAGACAACCGATCGCAATTCGCATCAATCACATCATTCAAGTCTTTTAAGTCTTTTGAGTTAATTAAATGGAAGTTAAAGATGTAAAAGAGCGATATAACTCTTTTCTTCAAAAGAGTTATAACTCCTTTGTCTATTAAAAGAGTGGTTCTGCGCATCTCTATTTGAATTGCTACTGTGGGCAGGCGGCTTGAGCTTATTGTCTCGGAAACACGTATTATTAGCGCGATTTAAAAATGCATAGTGACATCTACCGAAACAACGCCGAACCATCTGCTTGATTGCTTTTTAAAGCTCCATCTATTTTTGAACTATTTTTTCCATACTAAGGAAAAAGTACTAAGTGAAATTACTCTGATCCATATTATAAAAACATAGACTTGCCGTCCCGGTACACAGACTTCATAAAATCGGTAACTCATCTGTTGGCTTAAGTATTAAGATATTCATGAACTACCACAAAATGTGATTAACCTATCACTGGATAAGTGTAAGTCTCATATTAAAACCAGCCTAATAAAGAAAGGTTACTATAGTTTACAAGACTATTTAAATGATAAGGATTCTTGGTCATGTTAATTGATTAATCTTTTGAGTTTTTATTCATAGTAGTCTGTTAAATTTGATGATTGCAATTTTTTTTCTCTTTTCAATTGAAACTCTGTAACATCATGAATAATTGAAAAGAGTAACTACCGAGTTTCTTGCTGGGGTCTTCTCAGTAGAAGTCGACATTCTGAACCAGCGCTAGATGATAATATATGTAGGTACCTATTTTTACCCGACTACGGCGAAGCAAAAAGGAGGGATATGATTTTGACCTGTATATATGTATGTATGGTTGTTGATCTGTTCCCTCATAACATCTAAACTAGTTATCATATTTGAACAAATGAGGTGTTGTTAGAAGCGTTTTGATTGTCTTCGGTTATAGGCGACATGTCGTCACGTTAAATTGACTACAGCGCCCTCTAGAGGACGTAGAGTAAGGAACTAAAAAAATGCTTGACGGTACCGTGTGGTGTATCAAATGAGAGAGCTTTTTTAGCACATTTCAAATATGTAATTTTATTAAGATAACTAAAAATATTTTAAATAAAAATAAAGTTTAAAAACTAAAACCCGACTACCAAAAAATACTAAACAAGAAAATTGTCTCTGCTGAAATTATTATGCCGTATCGCCGTGGTCGTATGTCACCTACTGTAGCAAAACAGATTCATTATAATAATAAAATAAAATCAATGTGGCATACGACCACGGCGATACGGCATAATCATTTCAGCAGAGACAGTTTTCTTGTTTCGTACTCTTAGAGCGTATTTTTGGTAGTGGGGTTTTAGTTTTTAAAGTTTATTTTTATGACATTCATAAGTGTTTTATATGGACCTAAATTGAATAAAGAATTTTCAATTGTATCTTTATTGTAGGAAGGAGGAAATACTATATATAATATAATAGGATTTATTATTTGATAGAAATGGAGTGAGCCCTGCGTCTCATGGCCACTGCGACCAGTAGATGATCTATTGTGGCAGCCCCGTAATCTATTACAGCACCTCATGTAGCTCCAGCTCCAGGATAAACCCGAGAATGGAGCTGATGGGGTAGCTCTTGATCTCGTCAGCTGAGATCATGTGTGCTCCCAGGTGCCGGCTTCTGCAGCGGTGCAGCGCTATGCACTCGCCGAGGACGTGGATAATCGTTTCCTCGTCCTCGCGACAGAACCTGCAGATTTTGGTATCTGTAAGGCCCATGTTGTGCAGGTGCTTGTTTAATTTGCAGTGCCCTGTGAGGGTCCGAGTGAGTGCCCTAACATGTCCTCTACTCAGTTTTATTATTTCTACAGCTCGTCTCTGATCGAACGCCTGTATCAACGCCTTAGACTGTAATTTTATTTGCAAGAATGAGGTACTTTTCAGGTGTTGCATATACAAGCTGATTGTGAGGAAACTAAAGCACATTCACCCCTTCAGGGCATGCAAATCATTGTTACTTACTTAGTTATAAAATTAATCAATTCATTATTCATATTGTAACAAATATAATTTTATAATGTCCTACCTCAATAGATGGTACCGACATCTATTAAGTTTACTGTATGTAAGCATGCTTGCCTGCCTACAAAGTATCACCGCGGCCGTTCACCGTATGTATATACTATAAGTGTTCGTTCTGCCTCACACCGCTAGATGGCGTGAGGTGTACTTTAATTCGCACCAGCATTTAGATTTTCTGTTAGTATAAGACCCCGACGTTACTTTGTAGCTGATATAATCCGATCAGAGAGTAACTTGTACGATCTGATATTTAGGAATCTCTTGAGTTGGCTCTCAAACACTTTGAGACCTTTTCGAGTATTCTAGATTATATTATCTACAAACGTGTACGTGTACTCCGGCACTTGGCTCGCGCTTTCACGATAGTGAGACGCGTTGTTGAGTCCAACCAACTACTGCACCTGTATATGTGAAATACATAACGATACTACTACCTACGTCTTTACCTGGCGGCGACGTCACTCAAGCCCCTTCCTCACCCGTATCCCGGCTACAATATTAAATAAACATAATTGCATAATAATTAAAATACATCCATATTATTAAAAAATCACAATTAAAATTGTAAGCTACCATCGCTCTAAATTCTCAAACATTAAGCGATTCTTCAAAAGTAATCCATTCTCCCGTAATCCTGCAGATTTTCCCAAAAAAAAATGGCTTCCAGCTAATTCTGTTCCTAATTAGTACGAAAATTAACAATTAAAATGCTAAAGGGGTATTATAGTAATAAATCTCAGGAGCAGCCAGGTGTTTTGCTTGAGATATAGCCGTAAAATACTGGGTTTATGTTGCTTCTGAATAGTATTTATGTTATCTAAAAGCGACGTGGGTGAATATGAACTGAGAAACAAGCCCTTTAAAGTTTTTTTTTATAAGCATGTCCC
>JADPWL010003027.1:23363-80001 GCA_019059595.1 Marasmia exigua
GAGAGCACGATCGACATGAATGCGTGGGACAGGAGTGTTAACATGGTTTCACAGAAACCCAGCGTGAAGCAGCATTCTGTTTCGCTGCGTGAGGTACCGGAGACCCAATCCGGGGGAAACCAGTGGAGTTACAGTGTGCTGCCAACTCGTAAACCCCCTCATTCCCAGATCTGCCCTCCAATACCCTCATCCACCCAACGAAACACAGAGCAGATGGTAGTGGCTTAATTTGAAGCCGTCCCGTAATGAATGAGAATATACTTGTCGCATCCAAACAAAGGAGACACAGCGCGTGTGAAAGAGAGGGAAACTCCGATTCGGCCGTAACATCTGCTTTGTTGCTTAGGCAATCTGCTTCAAGCCGGTTTTCAGTGAGGCCATGTTATCACTTCGGTCCCACCCAATGCAGAAGCGTGGCTCTCCCACAGTCAATAATAAATCCAACCTAGGGTTGTCAACGAATAGGGTAATTTGACTAAGCTCGAGATTTTACAAAATATAAATATTTTATCAAAATATTGGTGAATGTATGAAAATAGCAAAAATTCTCAATTAAAAATATAAAGTCTACCCGGTTTTATGGTCATTCAAAGATTCATGGGCAAGTCCATTTTAAAAGTATGAAATTACTAGCTTTTGCCCGCGACTTCGTCTGCGTGTAATTCGAATAAAAGCAAGGTCTTATTTTTTATTTGATAGAAATGGGTGAGCCCTGCGTCTCATAGCCACTGCGACCAGTAGATGATCTATTGTGGCAGCCCCGTAACCTATTACAGCACCTCATGTAGCTCCAGTTCCAGGATAAACCCGAGAATGGAGCTGATGGGGGAGCTCTTGATCTCGTCAGCTGAGATCATGTGTGCTCCCAGGTGCCGGCTTCTGCAGCGGTGCAGCGCTATGCACTCGCCGAGGACGTGGATAATCGTTTCCTCGTCCTCGCGACAGAACCTGCAGATTTTGGTATCTGTAAGGCCCATGTTGTGCAGGTGCTTATTTAATTTGCAGTGCCCTGTGAGGGTCCGAGTGAGTGCCCTAACATGTCCTCTACTCAGTTTTGTTATTTCTACAGCTCGTTTCTGATCGAACGCCTGTATCAACGCCTTAGACTGTTCTAGTCGAGGTAATCTTTTCCAGAATTCAGTGCTTTGTTTTTTCTCCCACTCTTTTAACTCGAACCTGACCATGCATGCTGGAACGCCACTTATTGGTTCCGGTCCGAGTAGTGGGCTCTCTGCCCCGGCCTTTGCTAGCATGTCAGCGACTTCGTTGCCTCTGATATTGCAGTGTCCCGGTACCCAAATCAGATTTACAATGTTGGCATTGCCAAGCTGGTTTAGGAGCAGGACACACTCGCTAGTGAGTTTGGAGTCAAGTTCACAGGATGTTAACGCCTTGAGGGCAGCTTGACTATCTGAGAAGATGAATATCTTCTTATTCTGGAGATTCATTTGTAGACTCTCTTGGACACAGCCAATTATTGCGAAGACTTCCGCTTGGTACACTGTGGTATAGCGACCCAGGTTGGCGAATTTGCGTATTCCGCAGCGATCATTACAAAATCCCGCCCCAGATATGCCCTGCTTCCTGGAGCCATCTGTATACCAAACGATGTCATTCTGCTTAACATTTCCGGGAGTTCCAGCCTCCCAGTCTTGTCTACTTGGTAACAAGACTGTAAACCGCTTATCGAAGCGGTGTTCACGGACCATGGAGTCAGAGGGCATATCCATGAAGGTCTTATAGATATCTTTATAAATTATAGCATATGTGTTATTCTGATCTATAAGCTACATTACTGTAAAGTTTCATTAAAATCCGTTTAGTAGTTTTTGCGTGAAAGAGGAACAAACATCCATCCATACATCCATCCAAACAAACTTTCGCCTTTATAATATTAGTAAGGATTAAAAAATAATTATACCATTGAATAACCCATACAATTTGCACCAGCTATCTATCTATCTATCTTCTTCCCTTTTTTATGTGGTCTGCTCTCTGGTCATTTATACCTATCTATAAGAAATATTTTTTATTGAATTTTTGTTATAAATTAATTATGTATATATTATTGGGTATGTATGTATTGTTTATTATTATTTATGTGATGTAATAATATTAATATATAAAATAATGTATATTTCTGCCATTCTCAATTACATTTGTTAAATTACTTTGCACTGCCTTCCCTTATTAATCTATATTAAATCGCTACAAGCGATAAGACCGCCTTATTGTATTGTCTGTTGCTGTTGTATCATGCTTGTAATTTATTTTTGTGCAATAAAGAATATCTTTCTATCTATCTATCATCTATTATAATAGACATAAACGAAACATTTGATATAGCTACCATACAAAATTCAAATGAAATGCATACAAAGTACTTGTGTGTGACGTCACATCTAAGTAGCCATTTGTATGGAGCGTTTTGGGTTTGCCCAAAACAATGTGATTTTAAAGTTGTGATATCTCAGGTAGTTAAGTGTGAATCAAGTAATTCTTACAACGATGTTTCTATCATTGAGAGGTCTTTTGATTACAAAAAAAATGACAAATACCGTGTTAAGCATTAGAGTCATCTGGTTGTTGGTAATTTACCAACATACAAATGTTGGTAAATTACCAACAAAGTGTTGCGCACGTCTCGCAATATTTTAGTCGCAACAGACGGTATATTTTTTACATCTATACTAGTGTTGCTTATCGATAGTCCACTATCGATAGTCTATCAATGACTATCGACAGTAAAAGTAGGTAAAATCATTGGTATCGGTAGTCTATCGATAGTGTTGCTGGTTGTCAATAGTATTTTTTTTATTGCCTAAAATAAGCAGACGAGCTTGCGGACCATCTGATGGTAAACGGTAACCGCCGCTCATAGACATCAACAATGCCGGAGCACAGTCATGCCGCTGCCTACCGTGAGAGAAGAACTCTCAACAACTCTCAGTAAATAAGCAATATAAAAAATGAATAAATATATATTCGAGCAGCGGAAAAGTAAACAAAGAATTGGTATTTTTTGTTTCAGAGCTTAGCAATTTTGAAATGTTGTCCATTGCATCGTGGGCTCTTCTCTTGCTTACCATCAGGCTGAGGAGAGCCAATAGGTACCTATACTGTGTCACTATAAAAAAAAAGTGAAGAGTAATTTCAATGATTTTTTTTATTGCTTATAATAGGCAGACGAGGTCGCTCAGCGGGCTATGGAACGAGCAAAGCTCTGCGTCTCTCTCCGAGATCGAATCCGAAATGAGGTGATCCGGCAGAGAACCAAAGTTATCGACATTGCTCACCGGATTAGCAAGCTTAAGTGGCAGTGGGCTGGCCATATTAGCCGCAGAACCGACAACCGATGGGGTAAACGAGTTCTGGAGTAGAGACCGCGTCTTGGCAAACGTAATGTAGGGCGCCCTCTGGCTAGGTGGGGGACGATCTGCGCAGGATGGCTGGCAAGAGCTGGATGCGAGAAGCCATGGATAGATCACAGTGGCGAACAATTGGAGAGGCCTACGTCCAGTAGTGGACTGCGATAGGCTTATGATGAATAGGCAGACGAGCTTGCGGCCCATCTGATGGTAAACGGTAACCGCCGCTTATAGACATCAACAATGCCGGAGCACAGTCATGCCGCTGCCTACCGTGAGAGGAGAACTCTTTTCAAACCTCGTTTAAAAAAGGACATATCATAGCGATCAGGGAACACCGCGGCTGGAAGCTCATTCCAGAGTTTGCACGAGCGCGGGCAAAAGGAGCGCTGGAATCGAAGCGTAGTATTGGTGAAGTTGGCCGCGGCGTCTAGTCGTACGATTGTAGAATGGTGACCCTGGAGCTGTCGTATGCGACGTAAGTCTGAAGTAAAGAAACCCAAACAACTTCATTATATAAAATTCATTATAAAAAATCTATCAACATAACAGTATTTTAATTATTTTATTTTTTCTTAAATCTACTTTTTACCAAACAAATATTCGATGTAGGTATACCGACAGAAGTTCTTTAGCTCCCGTGCTAGCCCGAGGACTGTGGTACTTACTATATTTATACTAGACTATCAGTGGCGAAGGGTGAATATTTTCAAAAGGGAAGCCGGAATATGAAATTAACTTACCAAAATGCTCAGCATGCCCATGGATACCCGTGACATCATTGGAGTCACAAGTGCGCTGCCAACCTACGATCGAACCGGCCCATTCATGCCGATGCGTGGCTATCCCACGGTCATATGTTAAAGTCGAAAAAAATATATTTTGATTGGCGCCGCCTAATTTTACTACATGTTTTTTGTTTTCAAAACTTAGAGAAGGAAGTCTTGTTCGATAGCAAATAATCTGTGCGACAACAATATATCAGTATTAATGACATTTTTAACCGACGACCGACATTAAGATGACTTCAGCACAACACACAATACAAAAACTAATCCAATTCACCACAATTCAACACTAAAACAAATAAAATTCGACAAAACGAAAAAGCAACAAGTTGTTTACAATTCGCATTATCCGCCATTAAATAAAAACTAAAAAGCAAGGGAAATAAAGATATAGTACGCTCCTGTCATGATTTAATACCGTGCTACATTCATTCTTAATTCGGTATCATTACAATTTTACTTCTTTCTCGCTTGCACCTGTGCGTTGCTAATTAACCTATCTCTATAACAAGCCGATAGGCATCGAGTTATTTCAAAGTAAATTTGCACGTGCTAAAACGAGACGGAACATGACGATCTATACACATAAATGAAAAGGACAGATGCTCAGTATGAGAATTTGTAGTATGAAGAAGTAACTCGGTATTTTACCGGCTTGCCACCTGCATTATTTGCGTTGCTCATCAAATTTTGTAGGCGTTATGTCTATAATTCAAACTATTTGAACTATGTAAGTGTGACACTAAGTGAATTTAACAGATAAAAATATCGTTGGCCCATAGATTCGATTTTTCGTAAGGGAAGCCGACGGGAATCGGGTTGTATGGACTCTTCGCCACTGTAGACTATACTATACTATACTATAATATAGAGTCAGGTGGATGTACCACCTGATTCTACGCTACAAGATGAGCCATGGCAAACCATTTTTTCTCATTCATTTAACCACTTTTTGTATTAAATGGATGGTTAAGTAATCTATAACTCAGGGTCAGGGTCATTTCACTTAGTTCATTTTTCCTTTGTATGGCAAAATAGTTCAGCGTTTTTCGTTAGATGGACATTGTAAAAGTAGTCAAACAGGTGGTTCGGCGTTGTTTCGGTAGATGTCACTATGCATTTTTACATCGCGCTAGTAAAGCGTGTTTTCGAAATAATGATATCATTTTAAAAATGTACAGCGTTTAAACCACATATCCAGAAGGAATTGGGAATTGTATTATGCGGCAAATAAATAATTTCCGAAATTTTATCTCCCTGACTAATTCTCGAACGTGGCCGTTGAATATTGGTCGTTTTCCTCTAGATGGCGCTGGCACTGGCTAGCCGACTGATGCGCGAAGTTATAATAACCTCCTTGGACTGATGCCTCTATCTCAGTATGTATAAGTTAACTCTATGGTAATTGTACCTACACACGGTATTACTCCTCATCATCATCGTCATCGTCAGCCCATTTAAGTCCCCACTGCTGGGACACGGGCCTCCCTCAATCACATGAGGGGTAATTGCCATACTCACCACGCTTGGCAGACGGGTTGGCGAGGGTTTTGATATAAATGCAGAGTTTTCCTTCTCTGGGTGCTGATGATCATGCCAGCAGCTTTACCTTAGTCGCCTTTTACGACACCTCGGTAAGAGTGAGGGTGGCCTATTCTACTCTGCCGGGGACCACACGGCTAATATAATAAGTATTACTCCTACATGTTAATAAAGTCACACAATACTCACTCAGTGTAGTCACTTTGACATCTTTGCTGATAGTGTCAGACACATATGCGCAGAGGCTCTGAAATACCTCGAATCTCATAATTATTAATTTGTATTTTGACAGCTTATTTCTATTTTTGACATCTTTGTATTTTTGACATTTTTGCATTTTTGACTTTTTTGTATTTGTGACATTTAATATTGCATTTATGCCATTTAATTTATATTTTTTCATTTAATTACCTGTTACTCTATTGCGGACATGTTTTTCTAATTTAATTTATCTTGTATTATTATTATCAATGTGAATTATTCTGTGCTTTATGTAATTATGTACGATGACTTATTGGTGTGTTGGAATTTTCGTATTCTGTTAACTGACATGTAAATGGTTATAATAAATAAATAAATAAAACACAAAATTTTTCCTAAAATTTATTTTAGAATATAAGGTTGGTATTCACCATTTTTTTTATCGTTTACATCACAAAAACCTCATAATAAGTATCGCGAATGAAGTCCATATTGGCATGTTAGATCAACAATATGTATGGAACAGTTGGTTTCTTTTTCGCTCATTTTGTTGATCTAACATACTAAATGTAAACGATAAAAATATAACGGTGTATCAGGGCGCCGAGTTACAACGCGGTGGAATCAAATTTATACTTGTATTTTGTATTTGTGCAATAAAGAATATCTATCTATCAATTTATCTATCTATTTTAATTACTTATTAATTCTCGTACTAATTTCAGCAGATAACAATTCTTCAGCGATGGTTCCCGGTAACCTCAGAAGGTTGGTTAATAATCTCGCGGACGAAACCGATTTAGTTTCCTTTGAAGGGGGCAGTGCGATGTCTTCATCTGCGGAATAAATAAGCATTTATCAATCACACGTGCCCATTTACATGGGTCCTTTATATAAGACATTTTTTTATGTGATAGGTTGCAGATGAACAGACGGGTCACCTCATGGTAAGCAATTGCCGCCGCCCATGGACATCGCGACACCACTAGAGTCACAAGTGCGCTGTCAACCTATAAACCCCCCTTTCCCCCGGATTGGGCCTCCGGTACCCTCACTCACGCAGCGAAACACAGCACAGTGCTGCTTCACGCCGGTTTTCTGTGAGAATGGCCCATTCATGCCGAAGCGTGGCTCTCCCACGGTCAAAAGGATGTTCTTTAACAGTTTTGTATACCTTGATGTGTTTCTTTAGTCTCGTTTAACTCCGAATGTGGTTTCTAGTGTTGATAACCTCACATTATGTTACAATAATTTGTCAAATTTCTTCGATGAAAGAAAGAAAGAAGAAAGATAAATATGTATTATTATAGACATCACAACACAGGGAATACAGCAATTCTAAACACAAATTGGCGACAAACAGAAAACAATTATAATATATATAAAAAAAAGAAAAAAAAACGGAAGTATATTCAATCAAGCCAAAACAGTGCCAAATGAATATTGTGTTATGACGTCTAGTATAAATGGCCCTCACTCAGCTTAAGTCACAGCCCAGACAGAGGCCATGACGCTGATTTCAGTGAGACCAGCTGAGTGAGTGCCACGGACGCTTGTCTAGTGTATTTAGTGTACCTAACGTGTATGTGTGTAATGAATATTGAACCATACCTGTTTAATATAAGAGGTGAGAATCGATAGAATAAAGATTGTCATACCTGGCGATGCGAGCGATAGTAGCTTAGCGGTTCAGAGGCCTTACCATGAGTTTGAAATACTATCCTCGCTACCCAAAACTATTACTCTTTCTATTTCACTTGCACCACAATGAAAGGGACAAAGCGATAGTTTTCGATAGCGAGAACAGTTTATCAAACTTATGGTAAGGGTACTGAACGTGACTTCCATGGGGGGACCGGGTTCAAATCCGAGCATGCACCTCTAGGTTTTTAAAATCTATGTGCGTGATTCTACCATTAGCTCGGCGGTGAGGGAAAACATCGTGAGGAAACCTGCACGTTTCGGATAGTTTCTGAAACGTGTAACCATGATTCAGATGGTCTGGTTCCCCTGTAAGAGGATTACTAAGGACAGACGGCAGTCGCTTCGTTGTAATTACCAGACTCCCCAAACGAGAATCAGGATCCAAGCGTAGGTACCCCCTTTAAGCGACAGTTTTGGACGCAACTGGGAATGATATAAGATGAGGAGGAAAGATTGTCATACCTGGGCACTCAAGAGTCGAGGCCGGGGGGAGGCATGGCTCGGCAGGGCACGGTTCCGGGTCAGGACTGGGGGGAGGGCACGGCCCCGTCAGGGGACAGGGTAGGGTGCCGTAAATACGAACAGGGTGGGATTCCACCAGCAGAAAACCTGAAAATAGATTTTCATACAATAAGTTCTGAACCTTTGGAGAGCCGCGCTTCGGCATGAATGGTTTGGTTCGACCGGAGTGATACTACGATCTCACAGGAAACCGGCGTGAGGCAGCTGCACTGTGCTGCGTGAGTGAGGGTACCGGAGGCCCAATCCAGGGGAATGGGGGCTTTAAAGGTTGGCAGCGCACTTGTGACTCCACTGGAGTCACGGGTGTCCACGGGCCACGCGTGTCCATGGGCGGCAACAACCGCTAACCATTAGGTGAACCGTCTCCTCGTCTGCCACCTATCACACAAAAAAACATACAACTAAATTATAGACAGGGAAAGATAGCTGCCTAGTGCCTAAGTCGCCATCTGGTTGAATTAGACATCGAGTTGGACGCCTAGGGCGTTCGTTAAACGCCAGCATACAATAGTATGCCTTAGGCCGTTAATTGTTCATACCTTTTCTCCCGGATTGGGCCTCCGGTACCCTCACTGACGCAGCGAAACACAGCACAATGCTGCTTCACGCCGGTTTTCTGAGAGGCAGTGGTAAAACTCCATTCATGCCGAAGCGTGGCTGTCCCAAGGTCACATTTCCGGCAACATAAATATTTAAGTGTATATTTGTGGTTCCTTTGATTCTGATACTCGTAACACAATGCTTGAGCTACTTTGGGGTGGATGTAACCGTGTGCGATGTTATCTGATATTGTTCGTAATACTTTGGCTGTGTAATACCTAACAAAATCATTGTAGAATCACAATAACTTTAAGGTAGTACGGGTAGGGCACACTAGCGACGCCAATCGTTTTTACGCCAACGCGTTCGCGATAAATTCATCATCATCATCATTTCAGCCAATAGACGTCCACTGCTAGACATAGGCCTCCCCCAAGTTCTCTACACAGATCGGTCCTACGCCGCCCGCATCCAATGGATTTCCGCGACCTTCACCAGATCGTCGGTCCACCTTGTGGGGGGCCTGCCACGGCTGCGACTTCCTGTACGTGGCCTCCACTCGAGGACCTTTCCGCCCCAACGGCCGTCTGTTCTCCTCGCTATGTGCCCTGCTCATTGCCACTTGAGGCATGCAATCCTTTGGGCTATGTTTGTGAGCTTAGTTCTCCTGCGGATCTCATCATTTCTGATACGATCACGCAAGGAAAGTAGCCCTCTCCATTGCTCTCTGGGTGATTTTGAGCCTCCTTAATCGGCACATTGTAAGAGGCCATGTCTCGGTTCCGTATGTCATCACTGGCAACACACACGCATTGAAGACTTTCGTCTTGAGACACTGCGGTAGATGGGCCAAAAACATGCTGCGTAGTTTCCCGAACGCTGCCCAGCCGAGTTTGATTCGTCGATTGACCTCTTTCTGGAAGTTGGACTTATCAAGCTGGACTATTTGTCCGAGGTACATGTACTCGTCTACAATTTCCAGTGTAGAGTTTCCAACCTTTACAAGAGTGGGTACGACATGAGGATTCGACATAATTTTCGTCTTGTCCATGTTCATTTTCAGACCCACTTGTTGGGAGACTCTACTGAGGTCGTCGAACATTGTGGCTAAGTCTTCCAAGGTCTCAGCCATGACTACGATATCATCTGCGAATCGAAGGTGTGTCATGTACTCGCCAGGTCGAAGGTGTGCCATTTATATTGATGCTGTGTCCATCCCAGTTCAGAAGTTTAAACACGCCCTCCAACAAAGTGGTGAACAGTTTCGGCGATATAACGTCGCCCTGTCTCACACCTCGCCAAAAAGGAATGGGTTTTGATTCCTGGTTCTGAAGACTGACTGACATTGTGGCGTTTTCATACAATGAATGCAACACTTGTATGTATCGGTAGTCTATTCGGCCTTTGGAGAGACTGTAACACGGCCCAGGTCTCGCCAGAATCGAAGGCTTTCTCATAGTCCACAAACGCTAAGCATAATGGCAGATTATACTCTTCGGTCTTCTGTATAACCTGCGCAGCGTATGTACGCGAAAAATTGATTCACGCCAAAAGCGGTCACTTTTGGCGTGAATCAATTTTTCGCGTACAAAAACGGACTCAACATTGGTACATACTATTTTTAAATTCACTGAATTGTTATTCATTTAATTTAGATATTGTTTTTATTTACGTATAAGAAATATGTACCTTAAATTAAATTGGTTTATTCTAAGGTACCTTCTAACTAACTTATAAAATTGCAACTTATGTTCAGATTTTTTGCAAATAAATTATTTATTATTTTATTTTCCATATTGTAAGGAAACAAACAGTGGTACATTAAAATAACCATTGATATAAATTGTTCTACAAGGTGCACTTTTTGGTTTCCGTTGAATAAATTATGACACTAATAACTCCTTAACGTGAATCCAAAATAAGATGTTAAATGGGTACTCAAACATTGTAAGATGTTAAAAAAAAATTGAGGAATTCTTTTTTTTTCTCTAATGTCAATATTTAAACACGACCAAAGAGTTTTATATCCGATATTTGTTGTAAAGTGACATGATTAAAGAAGTCTGAATACAAAGTCGTGACCGCTTTCCCTCAAAAAAATTAAGCAGGCGCCATTTAAATTGTAAAATAAAAGTTTCCTAAATTTTTTTTGGAGCGTTTCAGCTTAGCTTAGTTTCAGCCGATTGGAACAGTGGCAGTGAACGCTGCCTCTGATACAAGGGTTGCGGGTTCGATCCCCGCACAGTACAAACATTTGTGTGCATGAACATGTCTGTTTGTATTGATCTGGGTTTTTGCTATGTATTATAAGTATGTATTTACAAAAGAAAAGTATTATAGGATGAGAGTGGCCGAAAATCGGGAGCAGTGGCGTGCATTAGGGGAGACCTATGTCCAGCAGTGGACGAGTGTGGGTGGCTGATGATGAAGTCTTTTGAAGGCAAATAACGCTTGCAAAGAACACCATCCGATTTAGGTGCGATAAGCCAAAGCTATTAATGTATTTTACAAACAACGGACGAAATATTCCTTCAATTAATCCTCAGTTTTATGTCAAACACGTTTGGTTTATTTTTAATTGAGGAAATTTGATAACTTTTTAAGAAGATTAACGAAATAAATATCTACCTAAGTACATATCTATTAAAGTTATCATACGGAATCCATGAATAAAATATACTTACATGACAATGTTAAAACCATTATAATAATCACAGAAGCCATTTTTATTATTTACTTTAATAGTAATATCCTTATAAAATTGATATTTAAATATTATTCGTCGAATCACTCCGCGAGAAAATCCAAGTTGGGCGAAAGTGCACCTTATTATATGGACAGTGGAAAACACACGAATGTTTAATAATTCAAATTGTTTAATTTTGATTGACTGGAATTATTCAAACGATCAATTTATGAGATTAAAATGAAAAGAAAGTTTTTTTTTCGTTGATTTAGTAATTTGTCATTTAGTTTCTAGATTGTGGTAGAACCGTTAGTTTTATATTCTATAATGTCGGTATTTTTTTTGAAATTATTTTTTTGTTTTTCAAGTAAGTAAATCATATACTAAATTCATCGATATAAGTACTAAGTACTTTTATTTGCATAGATACTTACCCACATGGAACATACATAGAATAATGTGCCCACATATTAAGGCGACGGGTAGCCCTAACTAGCGACACCATTCATTTTTAATTTTTAGCTACTAATCCGGATCTATTTTAAACAATATGGGGGTTACAACCTCTCGGCAAACACTAATACTATTTATTAAATAACCATGCACAAATTTTGGGTCAGGTTTTTCCCCAAAAAATTATTACCGCCAAAAGCGGCCACTTTTAGCGTGAATCAATTTTTCGAGTACAAATGTTGGGTCCGCACTTGTAAATGGTTATTTAATAAATAGTATAAGTGTTTGCCGAAAGATTGTAACCCGAAATTGTTTAAAATAGATCCGGTTTAGTAGCTAAAAATTAAGATCGATTGGCGTCGCTAGTGTGCCCTACCCGTCACCCTTAACTTTCCAATTTAAATAGTATGCAAATTTAACATAGAGAAATACAGTTATTCCAATAAAATTAAAAAGTGAAAAGTATTTTTATGTATACCTACTTACTTATCTGTTATGTGATTTAAGTAACAGATTATGAAATTTTATATGAATATATTATTTTATATAATATGTAGAGTAGACTTAGGTTCCCACAAGGTGGACACACGATCTGGTGAAGGTCGATGGAATCCATTGGATGCGGGCGGCACAGGAGCGATCTATTTGGAGAACATTGGGGAAGGCCTAGATGTCCAGCAGTGGACGTCTATTAGCTGAAATGATAGTGATGATAGATGAATCGTTTGCTCAGTTGTCACGTATACTATGAAAAACTTCTTAAAAATTGCGAAGGTAATCCTATTGTCGAAAATAAATTCCTGTTTATTTTTCAGCATACACAATAGTTTTATGTAGACCTCAATACGACTTCCCTGAAGCATCTTACGTCGAGCCCTGTCCCTGTGAGGCCCCGCCTGATCCCTACCCGTGTGCCCAGCCCAGCCCCTGCCCTTGTCCGTGTTCCCCATGGGACCAGCCCAGCTCATATCCTTGCCCAGGCACCCAACCCAGTTCATACCCGTGTACCCCACCGAGTTCATGTCCCCAACCCAGCCCATGCCCGTGTCCCCAACCCAACCCATGCCCGTGTCCCCAACCCAGCCCATGCCCATGTCCCCAACCCAGCCCATGCCCATGTCCCCAACCCAGCCCATGCCCGTGTCCCCAACCCAGCCCATGCCCATGTCCCCAACCCAGCCCATGCCCATGTCCCCAACCCAGCCCATGTCCCCAACCCAAGCCATGTCCATGTACCTCACCCAGCCCACATCCCCAACCCAAGCCATGTCCATCTACCCCACCCAGCCCACGTCCCCAACCCAAGCCATGCCCCTGTGAATCCATAAGCCTGCTCCCGCCTAAGAAAACCAGCTGCTCATGTAATATACCGTTTAGTATCAACTTTAGTTATGGTGAGTATAATAAAATATTGCCCTGAATTTTTAGGTATAGCAATTTTTTGCAATTTATTCTAAAGTTAGGAGTCCGTTTATGTACGCTATAAATTGACTATCGCCAAAAGCGGCCACTTTTAGCGTGAAACAATTTTTCGCGTACGCGTTGGACCCAACATTTGTGCATGGCTTTTTAATAAATAGTATAAGTGTTTGCCGTGTGGTGGCCGTGTGGTGCCCGGCAGAGTAGAATAGGCCACCCTCACTCTTACCGAGGTGTCGTAAAAGGCGACTAAGGTAAAGCTGCTGGCATGACCCTCAGCACCCAGAGAAGGAAAACTCTGCATTTAAGTATGCCAAGCGTGGTGAGTATGGCAATTACCCCTCATGTGATTGAGGGAGGCCCGTGCCCCAGCAGTGGGGACTTAAATAGGCTGACGATGATGATAAGTGTTTGCCGAGAGGTTGTAACCCCGAATTTGTTTAAAATCTGGTTTAGTTGCTAAAAATTTAAATCAATGGCGTCACTAGTGTGCCCTACCCGTCACCTTAGGATCAAATTTCTATACTCAGCCGTAAATGAAAGAAAATCTGATTAAATAAGTTTGTTTACAGATCGACCAGGCAAGATAAGGTTGGGTCACGCTAAGGCAGGAAGCCAAAAAGGGGGAAAGCTGAACTCAAAGTCACTAATGAGTTCCATGACGTCACTGACCCAGGCAGGGTCCGGTGGCGCCCTCCTCGGCGGGATCTCCACCGTCCCATCGTCACTTGCCGAGAACATTTTTACGGGGCAATTGAGTTTTTAATTGTATTATAATATTACTGTTTATATGTCGTTTTTTTTTCTTGAATTGATGATGGGAACGCCCTGTTGGTGAACTCAAAGTCACTAATGAGTTCCATGACGTCACTGACCCAGGCAGGGTCCGGTGGCGCCCTCCTCGGCGGGATCTCCACCGTCCCATCGTCACTTGCCGAGAACATTTTTACGAGGCAATTGAGTTTTTAATTGTATTATAATATTACTGTTTATATGTCGTTTTTTTTTCTTGAATTCATGATGGGAACGCCTTGTTGGTGAACTCAAAGTCACTAATGAGTTCCATGACGTCACTGACCCAGGCAGGGTCCGGTGGCGCCCTCCTCGGCGGGATCTCCACCGTCCCATCGTCACTTGCCGAGAACATTTTTACGGGGCAATTGAGTTTTTAATTGTATTATAATATTACTGTTTATATGTCGTTTTTTTTTTCTTGAATTGATGATGGGAACGCCCTGTTGGTGAACTCAAAGTCACTAATGAGTTCCATGACGTCACTGACCCAGGCAGGGTCCGGTGGCGTCCTCCTCGGCGGGATCTACACCATCCCATCGTCACTTGCCGAGAACAATTTTACGGGGCAATTTTTTTTTATTGTATTATAATATAACTGTTTATATGTCGTTTTTTTTTCTTGAATCTACATTGATGATGGGAACGCCCTGTTGGTCTACTGGTTTAAGTACCGGGCCGTGATCTCTGGGTCCTGGGTTCAATTCGCAGACCAAACGAAAAGTATGTTGAGAATTTTTTGAACATAGCTCGGGTTTGTGATCACCAATGCGCATTTAGCAAGCGTGGTGATTAAGCCTAATCCCATCATAGTAGCGATAACTTGAATTCTATTATTGAGGCCTTTGCAGTGGGACAGTTTATAGGCTTATACTTTACTTTTATTGATGATAATATTGATTAAGTACAGAAAGCGATACATCAATGTATTCAGATCTGTCAAATGCATTCGAATCGATTCTCACCTTTTTTACTTGATAGGTGACAGACGTACAAATGGATCACCGGATGTTAAGCGTTTGCTACCGCCCATGTACACCCGAAAACCAGTGCGGTCACAAGTGCGCTGCGAACCTTTAAACCCCTCTTTCCTCCGGATTGGGCTTTAATGTCAAAATATTTGATAAGGATTGAGGGTCGGAGGCCTAATCGGGATTTAAATGGTGTTAAAAGGTTGTCAGCACACTTGTGATTCCACTGGTGTTACGAATGTCCTTGGATGGCGGCAACCGCTTACTATCAGGTAATCCGGTACTTTGCCACCTATCACATAAAAAAACTCACCGGGTTCGAACCGGCACCCTGCTGGGATCGTTTGCGCCTGATCCTTCTTGAAGCCATTACACCAAGAAGTTAATTAGTGTTAGCGACGAAATAGTGAATCTTAATCAGTGCTACGACATTATTCGTGTGCTACGAGATGTACCGTGTGCTACGAGATGTACCGTGTGCTACGATTCGTTTAGTTCGCTACGAGCAGACGCGACTACGAATATAAGTGCATGCTACGAAGTTTTGTATTGCTACGAGTTTTGCTTGTGCTATCTGCATTCTAGAGTCTACACACACATAAACATTTTCACCTTTATCTTCTAAAAATCAAAAGCCGTTCGACCATGGGAGAGCTACGCTTCAGCATGAATGGGCCGGCTTGATCGGAGTGATACCATGGCCTCTTAGAAAACTGGCGTGAAGCAGCACTGAGCTGTGTTCGCTGCGTGAGTGAGGGTACCGGAGGCCCAAACCGGGGGAAGGGAGGGTTTAAAGGTTGGCAGCGCACTTGTGACTCCACTGGTGTCGTGGGTGTCCATGGGCGGTGGCAATCTCTTACCATCAGGTGATCCGTCTGTTCTTATAATTTCCAATAATTAATACTCGCGTCAAGTAGTACTTCATAATTGTAAAAATATACGACTTTTAGCCATTATAAAGATTATTGTTATACGACTAAATAAAGAGTTTAATATCTTGGCAGGAGGGGTGTCGAGGAAAGTTAGGGTCGGCACTATTAGGTACACATATACGTTAGGTACACAAAATACACTAGACAAGCGTCCGTGATACTCACTCAGCTGCTCTCACTGAAAACCAGCGTCATGGCCTTTGTCTAGGCTGTGACATAAGCTGAGTGAGGGCCATTTATATTAGACGCCATAACACACCATAATATTCATTTGGCACTGTCTGGATATGATTGAATATATTTTTCTTTTTTTTTCCTTTTGTTTTTATTTATATGTATTTTTAACTATTTTATGTTTTGTTTTCTGTTTGTGCCAAATTGTGTTCTGTTTACAACTGCTGTATGTTATGTGTTGTGATGTCTATAATAATAAATATTTTCTTTCTTTCTTTCTTTCAATTAATTTTCTTTTCCGCCCCGGGCGACCAACATCCATGCTACGCCACTGTAAATAAGGGCTAGAACTGCTCGCACCATTTTAGGGACTTACGCTGTGTGCCGCCTATTTTTTCTTGTCTATTCCCTTAAGATGACGGGTAGGGCACACTAACGACGACAATCGATTTTAATTTTTAGCTACTAAACCGGATCTATTTTATACAATTTCAGGGTTATAACTACTCAGCAAACGGCTTATACTATAAATAACCATGCACAAATGTTTACCTAGGATATGCCTACCTACATATATAAATCGTAAACGTCTAATAAAAGTGATACCTAATAATTATGTACATATTTACAAAAAGAAATTGTCTGCCCCACTGATATTGTCCAACGTGCCCAGAATGCTAGCGGCGTTGCCTCTTTGGATGGCCAACCCTAAAAGTTTGCCGAGGTAGCTGCCAGCATTATGTCATTATTTCATGGTCAATTTGTGACGACATTATTTATTCATTTCTTAGATAATACGGAACATAAAAAAGTACCTATTTACAGAATGCTAAAAATAAACAAAAAGAGGAATACTATTTACAAGAGATGATGGATGAGATGAAACATCTGCCCCGCTACTCATCGTGCCCAGAATGCTGGCAGCGTTACCCCTTTGAATGGCCAACCCAATGCGTTGGCCGAGGTGGCTGCCAGCATTACTGTCATCTGAAATGACGAGTAGCCGGGCAGACAACTCGCGGAAAAGCTTGTGGGCCTCGGGCCCCCACGGTCGCAAATCGGTAACAGGTGTCTAAGGCGGAGTATTTGTTTTTTTTTTCGTGACTCCGCCGAAGCAGCTGCTGCAGGATTTAGGTCAAATGCTTGTCTATCGTAAATTAAAAAAAAAATTGTAACGTATATTTTTTATATAATTAATACTTTATAAGTTACTGAGGACGGGCTCATTGTCGATAAAAAAGAAGGACGATTCGAACGAAGAAGATCGACATTCCGAACCAGCGGTAGATGATAATATACAACCTGAGCGGATAAAGAATGGGATCAGAAATGGCGGCGCATCTATTCACTTCTCGCTCGCGCACTATTTGCGTCTATACTCGCACCCCACGAGTGCGAGTATAGACGCAAATAGTGCGCGAGCGAGAAGTGAATAGATGCGCCGCCATTTCTGATCCCATTTTTTATCGGCACAGGTTGTATGTACCTATTTTGACATTCATAAGTGTTCTGTATGGACCTAAATTAAATAAAGAATTTTTTATCTTTATTTTTATTTTATTTTATCGAATTAATCTAATAGGCTGAACAGCCTTGGAGTCAAGTTGTACCGGAACGAGAGCTCGCTAGCGTCCGTGTCCACGCCGAAACCCAAGCTTGGCTTCAGCTCAGCTGATTGAATGAGGATTCCTGGAAAAGGAAATCGGAAACATAAGTCTGGAAAGATCTTTCTGATGCGAACAGCCAAGCAGTGGAACTCGTTGCCCGCCGATGTATTTTCTTTACAATATAACCTCTCCACTTCAATTTATATTTTATGAAATGAATTAATGTAATAATGTTATTTATCGCATAATGCATGTTATTTAATTTAATTTATTTTAATATTGTTAATTGTAATTGCTATTATAATCTTAATTTTTTTTTTCTCTTCCTATAATTATTTTGATTTTGTTTGCTTGTTTGTTTGTTTTACATTTAATTTAATTTTATTTTTTTTTACATTTTGTTTCATTTTTCCGTCCGTGTGTATGTACCGCGAGTGCCTTTCAAGGAAGGCCTCCGCAGAATACCAGCGCCACGAAGACTTCACGGCTTCGTGGCTAATGCTGAGCGGAGACCTTTTAAGTGCCAACATTAATTTAATTTAATTATAATTGCTTTTCCTTATGTTTTTGTTATGTTTTATTGGTACTTAATAAATAAATTCTTATTCTTATTCTTATTCTTAACCTGGGCTTCTTTAAGGCAAGAGTGATAGGCTTTTCACGGGCAAGCATGGCTTACCTTAGACTTCATCACGTGGGTTTGAGGTCAAATGCTTGTCTATCGTCATCAGCTCATTCGGATCATTTGATTCACTCGACCTCGAGATGCATTTGAGTCGAATGATACATTCAGAGCTAACATTACAGATTCACGCCGTGCGGTCTCCGGCAAAGTAGAATGGGCCACCCTCACTCTTACCGAGGTGTCGTAAAAGGCGACTAAGGTAAAGCTGCTGGCATGATCATCAGCACCCAGAGAAGGAAAACTCTGAATTTATATCAAAACCCTCGCCAACCCGTCTGCCAAGCGTGGTGAGTATGGCAATCGCCCCTCATGCGATTGAGGGAGGCCCGTGCCCCAGCAGTGGGGACTTAAATGGGCTGACGATGATGATGATGATGATGATGATGCTTGTCTATCGTAAAATACAAAAAAAATATTTGTAGAGAAATCTTATGTCTGAGAAAAAGTTATAGAGAAATCATATTAAGTTTGAGGAAAGAGTCAAAAAGAAGTCGTCAGTCTGAAGAAAAAATTGTAGAGAAATCATAAGTCTCAGGAAAGATTGTAGAGAAATCATAAATCTAAAGAAAAATTTATAGAGAAATCATAGTCTGAGGGAAGATTTATAGAGACATCATAAGTCTGAGGAAGGTTTTAAGGTGACGGGTAGGGCACACTAGCGACGCCCATCAATTTTTATTTTATGCTACTAAACCGGATCTATTTTAAACAATTTCGGGGCTACAACCTCTCGGCAAACCCTTATACTATTTATTAAACAACCATGCACAAATGTTGGGTCCGTTTTGGTACGCAAAAAATTGATTCACGCTAAAAGCGGCCACTTTTAGCGTGAATCAATTTTTCGTGTATAAATGTTGGCTCCTCATTTGTGCATGGTTATTTAATAAATAGTATAAGAGTTTGCCGAGAGGCTGTTTTCTCGAAATTGTTTAAAATAGATCCGGTTTAGTAGCTAAAAATTAAAATCGATTGGCGTCGCTAGTGTGCTCTACCCGTCAACATAAAGAGAAGTCTTTAGACCGCGGGAGAGCCTCCATATTGAATGGGCCGTCTTGAACGTAGTGACTCCACGCCCTCATAGAAAACCGGTGTGACGCAACGTCTGTGTTTCGCTGCGTAAGTGGTACAATAAAGGTTGGCAGCGCACTTTGACTTGAATAGCTTACCATCAGGTGATCCCTCTGCTCATCTGCCACCTATAATAAAAACATTAGCCAGTCATATTTTTGTTTTGATCATCGTCATCATCATCATCGTCAGCCCATTTAAGTCCCCACTGCTGGGGCACGGGCCTCCCTCAATCACATGAGAGGTAATTGCCATACTCACCACGCTTGGCAGACGGGTTGGCGAGGGTTTTGATATAAATGCAGATTTTCCTTCTCTGGGTGCTGATGATCATGCCAACAGCTTTAACTTAGTCGCCTTTTACGACACCTCGGTAAGAGTGAGGGTGGCCTATTCTACTCTGCCGGGACCACACGGCGAAGTTTGTTTTAATGGAATTGTTAAATTCCCGGGCAGCTCTGTCAAAAACTACGACACTAAAAAGCTTGAAACAAAAAAAATCTGCGGAAAAAGCCGCATTCAAAAACCACGAACTAAAAAATGTAAAATAATATCTTTAACACTTTATACACTTCTATTAACATTTTATAACAGTACACTCGAGAAAAGGTGTTACCGAAGTCGGCGCCCAATACTATATTGTAATTTAATACAACATTCAATTATTCTACAGGGATTAGGCGTCGACTTCAGTAAAACCTTTTCTCGAGTGTACTGTTATAACATGTTAAAAATATTATTTTACACTTTTTATAATATTTTAAAAATAATATAATATTGTAATTACCGATAGCCAAAATCAATGTATAAATTTTTCTTATCATTTTCTTCAAATATTTTTTTAAACCTTATCACCAGGAATATTCATTTATGCCAACTTTATAGTCTATTAAACTCTGATGCCTTAAAAGGTCTGATGTAATAGCTATTAATATTCTAAGTATACATACATTTTCAGTTCATACGAACTATTTCCCGTGGCTCCGCTCTCCAGCCACCGTCACAAAAAAATCCTATGAAAAATTGCGGTGTCCCTTTTCAGAATCTTACTTTTATTTTAAATTGCTGCCCCAGCCTGAGCCCATTGCTGCCCCACCTTGAGCCCATGATGGCTGCCCCACCCTGACCCCATGGCTGCCCCACCCCGAACCCAAGACTGCCCCGCCCTGAGCCAATGACTATCCCACCCCGAACCTATGATTGCCCCACCTGAGCCTATGCCTGCCCCAGCCCGAGCTCATAGCTGCCCACCTTGAGCCCATGATGGCTGCCCCACCCTGAGCCCATGCCTGCTCCAGCTAAAGCCCATAGCTGCCTGTCCCCGAACCCATGGCTGCCCAACCCTGAGCCCTTGCCTGCCACAGCCCGAGCCCATAGCTGCCCCACCCTGAGTCCATTGCTGCCCCACCCTGAGCCGATAGTTGCTCCACCCTGAGCCCATGGCTCTCCTTAATCAATAATTTTATTTTTATTAATTTAATTTATTTATTGGATTATCAACACAAGTTATAGCAATATATTTATAAATCGCTGCTTAATACATTTATTATATATATATTTAACAAGTGGCCCGCCCTCACTTTTGGAACCTTAGTTCCACTTTCTACCAACAGATGGCGCTAAGTGTCGATTACACCGCGCAACCGTTTCGTGTTTTCGGATTACCTACGAGCGTTGCCGCTGTCTGTAGGATTTATCTTTTTACAAATAGTTTTTTTTTATGCTAGAGGCGGACAAACGAGCAAGCGAGTCACCTGATGGAAAGTAATCATCGCCGCCCATGAACATCTGCGAAATCAGAGAGATCGCTAATGTGTTGCCGGCCTTTTTTTTAAAAAAGAGTACGCTGTTCTTTTGAAGATCCCTAAGTCGTAGCCGTCCGGAAATACTCCTGCAGCCAAACCGTTCCACAGAACTGAGGTACGTGGTAGAAAGTTCCGGGAGAAACGCACAGTACTAGACCGCCATCCATCGAGATGATGAGAATGGAATGACAATCGCTTGCGTGTGGTTCGATGTAAGAATTCGGCCGCAGGGAGTAGATCAAACAGTTCTTCAGAGCACTCCCCATGATAAATGCGGTATAGAATGCTGAGGGAAGCTATGTCCCGCCGCAATGCTAGAGGATCAAGTATAGTATAGTAGTCGTAGGATCAATAGTATAGATAATTTAGCTCTATATTAGAGGGAGACGAGGATAAACACACAAACTGACTTTGTACCATATAGTTAATCGAATAGATTCTTATTAACAATGTATCGAATGTTATTGATTTCCAGTTTCAACATGAAATGAATGTTTAAATTAAAAAGGTATTTATAAACATTTGACTTATGATTTCATTGTAAGAACTATCAAGGACTTTAATTTTTTTTTATGTGATAGGTGGCAGACGAGCACACGGATCACCTGATGGTAAGCATTTGCCTTACGCCATGTGGTCCCCGGCAGAGTAGAATAGGCCACCCTCACTCTTACCGAGGTGTCGTAAAAGGCGACTAAGGTAAAGCTGCTGGCATGATCAACAGCACCCAGAGAAGGAAAACTCTGCATTTATATGAAAACCCTCGCCAACCCGTCTGCCAAGCGTGGTGAGCATGGCAATTATCCCTCATGTGATGGAGGGAGGCCCGTGATCCAGCAGTGGGGACTTAAATAGGCTGACGATGAACCCATACATTGTGCACCAACTATTATAATAGAACCATTGACATAAACGAATCATTTGATGTAGCTACCATACAAAATTCAAATGAAATGCATACAAAATACTTGCAGAAACTACAATGCAGAAGCATGGCTCTCCCACGGTCTTAATAAATCCAACCTAGGGTTGTCAACGAATAGGGTAATTTGACTAAGCTCGAGATTTTACAAAATATAAATATTGTATCAAAATATAGGTAAATGTATGAAAATAGCAAAAATTCTCAATTAAAAATATAAAGTCTAGCCGGTTTTATGGTCATTCAAAGATTCATGAGCAAGTCCATTTTAAAAGTATGAAATTATTAAAAAATAATTATACCATTGAATAACCCATACAATTTGCACCAACTATCTATCTATCTATCTTCTTCCCTTTTTTATGTGGTCTGCTCTCTGGTCATTTATACCTATCTATAAGAAATATTTTTATTGAATTTTTGTAATAAATTAACTATGTATATATTATTGGGTATGTATGTATTGTTTATTATAATTTATGTAATGTAATAATATTAATATATAAAATAATGTATATTTCTGCCATTCTCAATTTCATTTGTTAAATTACTTTGCACTGCCTTCCCTTATTACGAATACGATATTTCTTTCCTCTACCCAAAGGTTGTCTGGAAGAAATCGCTACAAGCGATAAGACCGCCTTATTGTATTGTCTGTTGCTGTTGTATCATGCTTGTAATTTATTTTTGTGCAATAAAGAATATCTTTTTATCTATCTATTATAATAGAACCATTGACATAAACGAAACATTTGATATAGCTACCATACAAATTCAAATGTAATGCATACAAAGTACTTGTGTGTGACGTCACATCTCAGTAGCTATTTTGAATGGAGCGTTTTGGGTTTGCCCAAAATAATGTGATTTTAAAGTTGTGATATCTCAGGTACTTTAAATGAGAATCAAGTAATTCTTTCAACGATGTTTCTATCATTGAGAGATATTTTGATTACAAAAATAAATTAAAAATGTCAAATACCATATTATAGGCATTTGAACTAAGATGTTTGATGTTAAATATTTTGTTGCAGGTACACACCTAATTATCAGGATCTAAACACTTTACCGTAAGTTTTAGTTTAAGCACTTACATGAGTCTAGAAAATTTAAAATTAAAAAAAAAAACCAAAGGCGGCCATTTTGCATTTAAAATTTTAATATGACGACCAGTTTGGAACAGTGGTAGTAAACGCTGCGTTTGGTTCAAGGGTTGCGGGTTCGATCCCTGTTCGGTTTTTATCTAAAATAGCTAAGAAAACTCCCCCTCTATTTATCTTACAAACAAAATCAAAATTGGTTCATTTGTTCGGGAACTACGATGCCATAGACAGACACACAGACACGTCAAACTTATAACACCCCGTCGTTTTTGCGTCGGGGGTTAATGAAATTAAATATATTTAAAAAATATATATATTTATAGTTGATATTTTATAGCAATCTTTTGCAATTTAATCTTAAGTAATTAACACACTTAAAAATTTCATCCCGTGTTCAGGCGGGACTCGAACCCACACCTTCCAGAATCCGGGTGAATGTTCTACCAATTAAACTACTGAACGCGTTAGTAAGCCGACGAAATTTGTAAGTGCTTGATTCGACATGAGCTGTCGATAGTCTCATCAATATTGTAAATCATAAATATTTGTAATTATATTTCCACTGGATATTGTAAATATACCTACAATATTGATGAGACTATCGACAGCTCATGTCGAATCAAGCACTTACAAATTTCGTCGGCTTACTAACACGTTCAGTGGTCTAATTGGTAGAACATTCACCCGGATTGTGGAAGGTGTGGGTTCGAGTCCCGCCTGAATATGCGATGAAATTTTTAAGTGTGTTATTTACTTAATATATATATTTATTTTCACAATTTTACGTGGTAGTTACATTGGTCAGTGCGGAATAAACGACCCGAGCGACGACCCGCTTGGATGATGGTAGTGAACTCTGCCTCTGGTGCAAAGATTGCGGGTTCGATCCCCGCATAGTACAAACATTTGCGTGCATGAACGTGTCTGTTTGTATTGGTCTGGGTATGTAGGTATTATAAGTATGTATTTACAAAAGAAAAGTATTACATGTATGTATATCTTTGTAATTTCGCTGTTGGTTCTGATATCCGTAACACAGGTGCTTGAGCTACCTATCTCGGAGTCAGATCAATGTACCTTATGTGATGTTGTGAAATATTTATTTATTTATTTGTTTGTGCTTCCTCCGTTGATTCTGGTATCTGGAAAGTAATCATCGCCGCCCTGAACATCCGCAAAATCAGAGTGATAGCTAATGTTTTGCCAGCCTTTTTAAAAAGGAGTATGCTCTTCTCTTGAAGGTCCCTAAGTCGTAGCCATCGGGAAATACTTCCGCAGGCAAACCGTTCCACAGAATTGAGGTACGTGGTAGAAAGTTCCGCGAAAAATGGACAGTATTAGACCGCCATCCATCGAGATGGAATGGAATGACAATGGCTTGCGTGTTAATTCAAAGTTAATCTTATCATGAGGTCATTAAGTCTTCGATCTTTCGATTCTATCGATTATATTACGTTTACTCTTAATTTATCGCAAAAATCACATTGAAGACGCCAAAACATATTTTAATTAAGAAATGTTGTTGATTGGCGCTCGGCCGTGTAAGATGGCACTTTTCAAAACACATTTGATTGGTTTTTTTCGTATAAATAGTGGAATTTAGGCTGGAATCAGGACAGTCCGTCGGTTGAAGAGAAAAACATGGCTTTCAAGGCACCTCTCATCTTTGTTGGTAAGTAACATTTATTTTACCTATTTAAAAAAAAATTAAAAAATAAATGAAAACCTATCACATGAAAAAAAAATAGATTTGAAAAGCCATAAGTGCATGCTCGGATTCGAACCACGACTCCCGTATGGTAGGCGCGTTCTTATAAACTGAGCTTTCTTCGCTCAGCTCGCTCAGCTCGCTTAGCTCGCTCAGCTCGCTCAGCTTGCTTAGCTCGCTCAGCTCGCTCAGCTCACTGCTATAAACAAAGCGTTATCCAACAATCCACCGTTGACCTAAGAACCCTTATTTATCCCTTTACCCCTTGACCTCATGCCCCCAGCCCTTTCCTCTTAGAAGCCTTACTTTAGCCCTGTAGGGCTTTCGATGGTCCTTTGATGTGTACGTTTTTAACTCTTAATGAATTCGCTATTTCCCGACTGATCTCTTAAAATGTCATGTTTTTTGAAACTAGAGTGAAAAATAAGATAAATTATCTATACACACTCAATTATTTATGTACATAACAGTTGGTGAAGTATAACAAAGCAACCGCTATATTTATTTATTTATAAAAATTAAAATATGAAAATAAAAATACGTTTATTTGCTAAAAGAAATAGTTGAGTAGTGAATAATTATCTATTTAATATACAATTTTCTTGAAGGCTTAACAGTCATAAGGCAAGACCAACAAGTCATACTGATTAAATACAAATACCAATAGTGTGTTATGTCACAATTATTGCAATATAGTATAAAATAAAGCGGAATTAATCAAAATTAATCAGAAAATTGCGGTCAAAAATACATTGAAAATTAAATACAATTAAGAATTAAATAAATTAAAATAAAAACTTAGAAAATAATAAAAAATATTGAGATAAAAAAATACGTGTCCAAAATAATATCAAAAATAAAATAAAATGTCAAACTTAACGAGTAGGTACATACGCTACTTACGCAAATATTTATAAAAACAGGTTAATATTCTACTTAGTCGGCGAATATGTCCACATCGTTGTATAGACCCTTTTAGGATACTGCATAATGCCAGGAAACAGCATTTTATCTAAAATTATTATTGTATTACATTTTAATAATTTCATTCAAATAAATTTATAAATAGAATGCAATTGACTTCTGAATATATTAATAATATAAATCTTTTTATATTACACAGAATAGCCCGGAATATAAAAAGTACCTATTTACAGAATGCTAAAAATAAACAAAAAGAGGAATACTATTTACAAGAGATGATGGATGAGATGAAACATCTGTCCCGCTACTCATATGCTGGCGGCGTTACCTCTTTGAATGGCCAACCCAAAATTATTATAATATAACATACTAAAAAAAATTAAAAAAAAAGAATTACTTCAAAAAGTTGATATAAAAAAAAATGTTTCTAATATGACAGGGTTATTAGAAAAATACAATTATTTTACATCTAAAAACTGTTTGCTATTTACATAAATATTTATAGAATAACAATATTTGTTTCTGAATATAATCTGGACATCTTTAAGGCAAGCGTGAACAGGCATCTTTTAGGCAAACGCGTATCATCCTAGACCTCATCGTCGCTTTCCATCAGGTGCGATTGTGACCAAGCGTCAGCCTATTGACAAAAAAAATGCTTATAAAATCACATGTATAATATTTTGTATTTTATTCTTTAAAAAAAATTGCATTCATCAGTAAAGACTAGCAAAACCGAGTGGATCTATTTTATTAATATTAATACTGTATAATTTTTACGTCAGCGTTATAGGTAATCCAAAAATACGAAATGCTTGCGCGACCTTATCGATACCTAGCGCCATCTATAATTTATAAAGTAGAACTAATGTCCCTAAGTAAAGTGAGGGTGGGCCACTAGTACCGTATATAGGGACTCGGCAGTGCCCCCGCCAGGTTGAGCCAGACTTTTATTACAAACCTACCTTGATATTTTTAAAAAGACATCTACATTTTTTTAATTACAGCTCTCCTCAGCACAGCATACTGCAACCCCCTGGGTGCCACCACAGTATGCGAGTCTGCCCCCAACCTATACCCCGCCCTGCCAGCCCTCGGGACGCTAGGGGGCACCACGACGGTCTGCGAGTCTGCCCCTAACCTAGGCCTCGGTCTTGGTTATGGTCTGGGCGGCCTAGGAGGATTTGGAGGATATGGCGCTCTAGGAGGTCTGGGCTACCCACTCGGTTACGGTCTTGGCGGCTTCGGCGGCCTCGGTCTAGCTGGAGGTCTTGGCCTGGGAGGAGCTACAACAGTCTGCGAAAGTGCCCCTAATGTAGGCCTAGGTGGTTTAGGATTGGGTCTTGGTTATGGTGGATATGGATTAGGAGTGCCCTATGCTGGATTAGGATTGGGCGCTGGACTGCCACTCGCCGCTGGCTCTGGTCTCTTGGGAGGCACGACAGTTTGCGAGTCCGCCCCTAACCTAGGCTTGGGTGTCGGTTTCGGACCTTACGGCAGGGCTTTTTTATGAGCTGCCATTGTTCGGAGTCCTCGGCCTCTTCTTGCGCTGTGCTAGGGCCGGTGGGACGCCCCATCGCCTTCGGCGAGAGAAGCCAGGTCAACTCTAACAACCATTGCTTTGCAAAAATCGGTCTTTGATTCTCTACCAATCTTCAAATGGTCTCGTGATGATTAAAAAATACTTCAGATGTGTAAATGTCACCGTCTCATTCATAAAAATACTGCCTCTTTCTAATATTGTATTGCAATAAAAAGAGACAGATAGATGGTTCTGCAGAAATGGTTTTGTGCACTTAAAAATGTTTTTCTAATTTTGCGGAAATACTAAATGTCACCTATTTTATGAATAAAAGGATTAGATTTAGCTGTCAAATTGAAATAAGACTATTTACAGGTCCGAAAATTTTGTTAAAAAAAGACAATGGTTTATTAATGGATCTGTGAACAAAATGATTTACACGTCTGGATTGAAAAAAAAAATGTAACATAAATAGTCAAAATTTAAAATTATATTGTATGTATAATAATAATATGTATAACTTATTGGCGAATAAATAAAATATCATATTAATATTTTGTTTTCATTTTAATTTGCATTCATCGTTTTATATTGTTTGTTTATAAAAAAGATTTTGAGAACCATAGACAGCAGCAGATCAGTCTGTCCAATAATGTATAAGTAATTTCCTTTAGTGACTTTATAATAGCTCTATTCTAAAAAAAAGGAAAAAGGTATCGACCTACCTACACAGTGCTAATTTGAAAAAAAAATCAGTTCGATGATAATTCTGTTAGTTTGAACTTGGCTCGAAACACTACCAAGTATCTAGTTGTGTCGTATCGATGAGAGGGAAGCCAGTATTAGAATAAAATACAACATTTTATGCTTAAGAACACCCGTACTGTATTTCGATCACAACATATTTACAAACGTAGCTATATTTAAACATATACCATACATATACTAAAAATATTACATTTAAACTCACATATAAATATCAGACAAATTTGAAAATTACTTGCTTCATGCAAGGTAAATTCAACTTAGGTACACGCAAGGCAAAAAGAGTTACGCTTTAAAATTACATTTAAGGTTGAATTTCAAAGAAAAATCAACCTAAACTCCTTGCATGAAAATCCAAAGCTTAGTTATTTGAAGTTTAAACCAAGTAACACCAGAAAACCCGGTGCCTATACGAGGTGTCAACTTAAAAAAGCTTAACTTTCATGTAACTTAAGCAAGTTGATTTCAATTTTAAGCTTCACAATTTTACTTGGTAACCTAATGAATGCAAGAATATTTAAGCTTAACTTGCATGTAAATATGCAAGGTGATTTTAATTTAAGCTTCATAACTTCACTTGCATTTACTTAAGCAAGATTATTTTAAGTTTAAGCTTCATGTTTACTTGCGTATTGGTAACTGAATGCAAGACTTAAATACAACTTGCATGGTGTTTACTTATGCTATCAAATTTGCTGATAAAATATCTAAGTTATATCAATTGCGTAGCTTTAGTCATTTAACTGCAAGGGCAGGGGCAGGGGGGTGGGGGGCAGGGGCACGGGCAGGGTGGAGGGGGGATGGGGCACGGCGGCGGTGGAGGCGGTGGCGGTGCCCAGGGAGAGACGACGGCGCACCCGCAGGTCCTGAAGCACGCTGGGGGGTTAGGCTGGAAGACGATGATGGGTGGCGCTGGGACGATGATCTTGGGGGGCTTCACCAGCAACGCCTCAGGGGTCGGCGGCTGGATTGGTGCTGGTTGGACCTGGAGAGAAAGAAACGTGAAAAAATTGTCGATTTGATCGATCTTTCAAATCCATATAAGGCTGTGCCGAATAAGTTTAGCGATGACCAAAATGATGAGTGCGCAAACATAATTTTTAGTTTAGAGTGAGCTATTTTTAATTTAGAGTGAGCTATTTTTAGTTTAGAGTGAGCTATTTTACAAGTGCACAAACTACAGCCAGCGCTATACTAACGTAGGTACAGACTTATGCGTATTTCTACCACCAACTCTGCGGTGAAGGATATAACATCGTGATGAAACATGCACATTTTTTTTTATATTCGAGGTGGCAGACGAGCAGACGGATCACCTGATGGTAAGCAATTCCGCCGCCCATGGACACCCGCAACACCAGTGGAGTCACAAGTTCGCTGCCAACATTTTCCCCTTGCCCCCCATTGGGCCTCCGGTAACCTCACTCACACGGCGAAACACAGCGCAGGCGCTGCTTCACGCCGGTCTTCCGTGAGGTATTTCGGATTCGGACGTTACTACATCTGTGGAGAGTCACTATTTTGATGACACTTTCTGCTTCTAAATGTAACAATTAAGTTGATCTGTTTCCCTTGTCAAAGGGTTGTGAAGGTCAGAAGTAGCTTCATTGTTTTTAATAATAATATCCTCAAACCACTTTCGGCTAAGGCGGCCAATATCAACGATCAGCCACTTACGCAAGATATACCTATTATAGTGCTCAAGTGTGTGCGCAGACACAAGTGCACTCTCGTTTTTACTTGCACTCATATACCGATCGTGTCACATTGGTGTCCCCAATGTGACACGACCGGAGAGGGATCTGGCGCAGGACCAACGGCTTAACTTGCTTTCCGAAGCACGGGGGTACATGACCGCCAACTTCCAGACTCCAGGCCGAGACTAAGAATTTCTTACCGAATATCTAGGCACAAATTTTTGGCCCGACCCGGATATCGAACCAGGGATGCGCAGTATTTACGAGATTTCTACCATGTAACATATTTTTGAATTTCCGATATTTCGGCACTGTTGCAAGCACCATGGAGTAACTGAAGTTTTTGCGGATAAGCGCTTCAAAGTGCGACCCACTAACCACTACGCCACCCAGGCAGTCACCTTTGGTAAAAGAATCAGCCTATATACTGTCCCACTGCAGGGCGAAGGCATCCATCATAGAATTCAAGTCATCGCTACTATGATGGGATTAGGCTTAATCACCACGCTTGCTAAATGCGGATTTGTGATCACAAACCCGAGCTATGTTAAAAAATTCAAACATACTTTTTGCTAGATAGAGATGCTAGATCTGGGAATCGAACCTAGGACTCCGAGACCACAGCCGGGTACTTAAACTCTGGTACTTCTTACTTATCCAGCGAAATACAGCGTTGGTGCTGCCTGAAGCTTTCCGAGTGTCCATGGTATACGGTTGTTAGATTTTTTTTTTATAGAAAGGCCAATCAGGATGACCTCACTCCGCCTGATGGTAAGCGGCTGTGACATCCAAATATGAGGCTGACAGGCACAAAAGAACTAACAAAAGTACCCATTGAGTCTGCCATCCTCACCCTAATGGCCTGCTGAGATGCCGCTTCACGCCCCACCTAAAAGACCCCGGATTGTATGAAGGAGGAAACACATGAGCTGGGAGGGCATTCCATGTCTTGATGGCTCGGGGCAGGAATGAGGAGCCAAACCTCTTTGTGCGCGCCGCCATTAGTGATTTGTTAGTGACGTCCATGCTAAAATGATGATGGAAGCACTTACCCTGATTGGTGGAGGCCTAGGCGGGCAGATAGGCGGAGGCCTGACGCAGATCGGGGGCGGGCACGGCGGCTGGACGGGCGGGGGCCTCACGATGATCGCCGGCGGCTGGGGGGGCCTGATCGGCGGGGGCCTCACGGTGATGGGCGCCAGCTCTGGGGGCTGCACGCGGGCGGGCTTCACCCAGATGCGGGGAGGGGCGGGGAGCTTAATCTGCCCGGGGCGGACGATGATGGGGGGTGGGGTGGGAAACCGGATTTGGCCTGGTCTTATGATCAATTGTCCTGGAAACATTAACATTTTTTTTCACAACATCACATAAATTGTTCTGACTCCAAGATAGGTAGCTCAAGCACCTGTGTTACGGATGTCAGAACCAACAGCAGAACTACAAATATATACATATAATACTTTTATTTTGTAAATACATACTTGTAATATATATAAAACACCCAGACCAATACAAACAAACATGTTCATGCACACAAATATTTGTACTGTGCGGGGATTGAACCCGCAGCCCTTGCACCAGAGGCGGCGTTCACTACCACTGATCCAAACGGGTCGTCAATATCGGGTCGATCATCATCACTCGGCCACGAGTCATCATCACTCAGTCATCAATCGTCAGCAATCGACAGTCACCGACAGCCACCGGCAGCCACCGACAGACACCGACAGTCACCGTCAGTAACCGATACTCGACAGTCAAAGTAAAACAATCGTATAAATATAAAATCGTTTTTACCTGCCGGAGCCTGCCCAGCCGCATAGTTGACGAGGGGCGCGCAGGGATCGCAGGGCCCGATCTGCACCGCGTCACAGGGGCACGGGCATGGGCACGGGCAGGGGCAAGGGGGCGGCGGGCAGGGGTCGCACGGGCAGGGGCACTGGGGGTCCGGCAGAGGCTGGCCCAAGGCTGTGCCCAGGAGGAGAACTGGAACGATACAAGATCAAAATAAATATATCAGACAGCTATGGTAGCATCCTTATTGGAGGCGAATTCGAGCGTGCACCTATGGATGTTTCAAATATGTGCGTATTTCAACCATTAGTACGGCGGTGAGAGAAACCATCGTGAGGAAACGTTTCGGATAGCTTCTGAACCGTGTAACCATGATTCAGTTGGATTCCCCTGTCAAAGGGTTGCGAAGGTCAGACGCCAGTTGCTTCATTGTAATTACAAGACTTCCCAAATCCTGAATCATGGTTTCTTTTTTTTATATAAAATGGGTTTGCACTTGACCTCATCTCACCTGATGGAAAGTGACAATAAGGTCTAAGATGTAGCGTGCTTACCCAGAAGAAGCCTATTCACTCTCGACTTAAAGACACCCAAATTGTAGCCCTCTGGGAATACAGAAGCCGGCAAGTTGTTCCATTCCTTAGCAGTTCGTACCAAGAACGAAGAAGCGAAACGCTTAGTACGAGCTGGTGGGACTTCCACACTGTAAGGGTGGATTCCTGTCGTCTTCCGCAATGTCCGGTGTTAGAAAGGATAAGGTGGTATCAGGGCGTGAAGCTAATTCGAACACTCTCCAAAATGGTCTGAGCGTACCCCGGGCTCCAGAGCGACAGCTTCGGACGCAACCGGGAATTACACATTTGTTTCGGTTGGTATGAAGTGTCTGACACATTTTTCAGACACTTCATTTTTTTGGTTTCCCGGGAGAAATGCATTACGCAGACTGCCGCCGGGGGGCGACAGGGTACTGTGGAACTCAGCCTCCGGGCCGCTTCTTCTAACAAGAAGCGACCTGAGGGCATACCCACTAAAACTCCCGGGGCTCAACCACCCGTAGGTATAGAATGGGGTCACGGGAACTGCACGAGGCTATTCCCCGCAACCCACCTCCCCCACAGGCCCCTACACGGGGTGTGCGTCCGCACCCCTCCTCAGGCTGGGAGGAGGGGGGTTGGGGACAGCCGGAAGAGCTGAGCCGTCCCCAACGAGCGGTGGAGATGCCAATGACAGTGCCGGCACAAGGACCCCCGTCCCTGTTGCTGCAGTGGTGGCACGAAGGAGTGTCCTCCCACTAAATACGGTGCAGGTAACACACTTCATATCGATCAACTATCAACAACCTTTTTAAACCCCCTTTCCCCCGGATTGGGCCTCCGGTACTCTCACTCCCGCAGCGAAAACAACACAATGCTGCTTCTCGCCGGTTTTCTGTGAGGCCGTGGTAACACTCCGGTCGAGCCGGCTCATTCATGCCGAAGTGTGGCTCTCCCATGGTCAAAAAAGTATACCAAGTCGTCTGTCTGTCTGTCGCTGGATTGGGTCTGGCTCCCCTGTCTAAATGTTGCAATGTTGAGACCACCATTTCTTCAATGTAAGCTGAGTTCCTAATTTTAATTTTATTTTTTTTAAATAGAATAAAAAAATATTTTAAATTACCAGATAACCAAATCACTTTGCCCCGCGCCATCTTCCGGTCGTCTGATGCACCTCGAAGAAATATATTCCTTTTATATTTAAAATTATATAATTATTTTCGTTTAAGCTTCTGAAAACTTAACATCTTAACTCAAAGAGAAAATGTTTTCAAATTGTACCTTGGCTCTTGAACTGTAAAGTTGAAAATCTCTTTGTCAAATCAAAGAGTAAAATATTGAAAAAATAAATCTGCAACTCAAATTAAACCTTAAAAACAAACTTCTAAAGCCTATTTTATACGTTAGAAATTGAAATTGAAAAAAAAATCTAAAATATTTTTATTTAAAAAAACATGCTTAGATTTCGTTGCAAAATTTATCAAGTTCCATTTTTAAATATTTATTTTCAATTTAAATAACTATTTCAATGCCATTTTTAAACATTTAACGGTTTTGAATTGTTAAAAAAGCATCCGATTACAATTTTTAACGGTAATAAAAAATAGTTTTTTTAAATAATCTTTAGCTAAATGTTTTTTATTATGCTAGAAATCTGTTCATAATTATGTAGATCATGATTCAAAATTGGGTGAGTCTGGTTATTGCATTGAAGGGACCGTCTAACCTTCGTAACCCTGTTTAAAAAAAGTAACCTATGGTCAAATATCGCCAAAACGTGTTTTTTGAACAATAGCTTACCCCATGGTGATCCACACTGCGTATTTATCTCGTCAGATGGCGTATCGTCGATGGTTAGACTGACAACTGTCAATTTCATACATTTTCACGATTGATAATCAGAAACTTTCTAATAAGACACTAATGACGAAAGTCTTCGACCAGTGCGTCCTTCCGGTCATGACTTACGGTGCCGAGACGTGGACACTCACGGCTGGACTAGTCCACCGGTTCAAAGTCGCTCAAAGAGCTATGGAATGGGCTATGCTCGGAGTATCTATGAAGGACCGCATCAAAAATGATGTAATCCGACAGAGAACCAGAGTCACCGACATAGCCCACCGAATTAGCAAACTGAAGTGGCAGTGGGCTGGTCATATTAGCCGCAGAACTGACAGCCGTTGGAGCCGTAAAGTCCTTGAGTGGAGACCGCGACTCGGTAAGCGTAGTGTAGGACGCCCTGCAACAAGATGGGATGATGACATTCGAAGGCTGGCTGGTGTGGGCTGGATGAGAGTGGCCGAAAATCGGGAGCAGTGGCGTGCATTAGGGGAGACCTAGGTCCAGCAGTGGACGAGTGTGGGTTGCTGATGATGATGATAAAGACACTAATATGTCTTGAACAGTACCAGGCTGTTTAAATATTGATAATCACCGTTTCCCAAAAGACCCAGCATTGAAAAGAAAGTGGGAAAGAGCTATAAAACGAAAAAACTTTGTGGCAACTGTTTAGTCAAGAATTTGCAGTGAACATTTTAAAGACACTGATTATCAAGAAGAATAATAGGCTTATAATCTATGTTTTTATCGTTTTTAATTGCAGATATTATGATCATATAAAATTAGTTACGATATCACTACTTTAACCGAGATAACACAATAAAATCGGGAAATAATTGTTAATTTTGTGGAACCGACATCTACCTTTCTATAAGGTCAGCTTTTTTCCCTGTTACTTTCCCCCCTCACTTTTTTAACTCTTCTTTAAGATCCAACACTTTCAAATTGGAAAACATTTTAAAATTAAAGCAAATACACAGTATTTTCTATAATCCATTAGAATAAAAACTTTCGCAACAACAACAAAGTTTGACACTTACAACCTGTCATGATCATCATCAGCCCATTTAAGTCCCCACTGTTTTGATATAAAGCAGAGTTTTCCTTCTCTGGGTGCTGATGATCATGCCAGCAGCTTTACCTTAGTCGCCTTTTACGACACCTCGGTAAGAGTGAGGGTGGCCTATTCTACTCTGCCGGGGACCACACGGCCTCGCTCGCACACTATTTGCGTCTATACTCGCACTCGTGGGGTGCGAGTATAGACGCAAATACTGTGCGAGCGAGAAGTGAATAGATGCGCCGCCATTTCTGATCCCATTCTTTATCCGCACAGGTTGTACGCACCGCCGCTAGCGACATCTGGGAAAAGCTTTGCGTGTGGATCCCCATTGTTATATCAAAAGGAACTACGTCACGTCTCGGCCGCACTCAGAGACGTCATTTAAGCAAATGTTAATTAACTTTAGTATCGGTAGTCTTTATGCGTATCAAAATAAGTGTCAATATTTTTTCTTGAGTAATCCTCAACTCTAAGTGTGGTGTTAGACGCTGTCACTTAACTATTGGTTAGACAGTTAACTATAGTTAATTTAAAAAGGTAACCATGGATCAAAAAATCGGCCCTTAGTTAGACAGGGGAACAAGATTATCTAGATTGTAAGCCATTGCCGCCGCCCATAGACCCCCGTGACACCAGTGGAGTCACAAGTGCGCTGAATAGAATAGAATAGAATAGAATAGTATAGTTTATTTGCTTTTGAACAGGGTGTACAAATAAGTGGATGGTAACAGTTATCATGATCGCCTATCCAGCCATTGACAAACAGCATGCAAATACAATTTACAAATTACAATGTCAACTTTACGAATATCACATTTTGCTACGGTAACAAATTAATTAACAACCTTTAAGCCCCCCCTTTTCCCTGGATTGGGCCTCGGTACCCTCACTCACGCAGCGAAACACAGCACAATGCTGCTTTACGCCGGTTTTCTGTGAGGCCGTAGTTTTACTCCGGTCGAGCCGGCCCATTCATTCATTCAGATTTGCCAAACCCATGCTCATGCACCTCCATGCTCAGTTTGAGTCTACGTCCTCTCATTCGCTGGGCAATGTTATGCAATAATGATGTCCAAACAGATATTTCGGTCATATCTACCAATTTCAGAGATCAGCCATCGACGCAGGACATATTATAGTGCACAAGTGTTTGTCCAGACACAAGTGCACTCTCTATTCCCTTAACCTCACATTCCTATGAGACACGACTGGAGATGAACCGGGTGCAGGACCAAAAGCTTAACGTGCTTTCCGAGGCACGGGGGTACAAGACCGCCAATTTCCAGACTTCGGGCTGCCACTAAGAATTTCCGAAAAGTGAGGTACAATTTTGGGCGCGATCCGGGGATCGAACTCGGGACCTCTTGTGCAGCAGCCGTCGCTTTAAGGTGCGACTTACCACTGCGCCACCAAGGCAGTAGTTGCTAAACTTCTTGCTATCTCTTTTAATCTGTAACTAAATGTGGTATTTAAGTGAATTTCAAAAAGAGAATTTTACAATATGGATTTATTTATTTATTTAAATTTGGTACGCAAACAGATCACAGTCAATTAAAAACTAATATATAAAAAATAAAATTAAATAAGCTAGACAGTAATCCTAAAGTAGCGTACACAGCTTGGTCAAAATATAAATTCGCTACTTTTATAAATTAAATTGCGATAAATTAGAATTAAAATCGAATAAGTCTACCGATTAAGTTTTTATACATTTAACAAGAATTTAAATAAATTAAGTTAAAAAGGAATAAAATTAAGATTAAATTATAAGTATTATGATGAAATTATTCCTTCAAATGTTCATAGTAATGTTTCGCAATCACGCCTGACGGACGAGTTAAGACGCTCGCCCGAGATGTAATGCAAATCATTATCTTCCTACCCCCAACTTTTTCGTTTTCCTATAAATTGTACTTATTGTAAATTTTTATGTTCTCATGTTAAGTGAATTTGTATGTAATTCTTAATGAGAATAAAGATCTTAAACCTCTAAACCAAATGAAACTTGAAGGAGCATCTCGCGGGCCATTATGGCAGTGCCAAAGGAGGTGATGCCTTGACATCGCTTCCGTTGTAATTGCATGCAACTTGGGCTCTTCTCTTCCTTACCATCAAGCTGAGGAGAGCCAATATACTTAGCCACTATATAAAAAAACACCCTGTTGGTCTAGTGGTTTTACCGGGCCGTGATCTCGGGGTCCTGGGTTCGAATCCCGGGTCGAGCGAAACGTATGTTTCGTATTTTTCGGACATAGCTCGTGTTGGCAATCACCAGTCCGCGTTAGGCAAGCGTGGTGATTAAGCCGAATCCCGTTGTGGCGATGCGCCACGCTTTTGTAAATATATAATTAAAGTGTAAATTATTTGTAAGAACGAAGAGATTAGGCGGAAAATAAACACCGCCCAACGGCTTGTAAATACGATTTGTAAATATTTTCATTGATTGTCAAAATTATCGATCGCGAATTTGAAATGGAGGGCGAAGATAATGTAACGGCGGAAGTATTCAAAGTGGCCGTTCGTTCCCCACCCTTCTGGCCCGAGGAACCGGAGCTATGGTTCGCCCAGGTGGAAGGACAATTCGCCAACGCTGGTATTACCCAGGATAGCACCAAGTACAACCATGTCATCGGTGAATTGGATCGCCAATACGCAAGTGAGGTCAGGGATATTATTATCAACCCGCCGGCAGAAAACAGGTACGAAAAACTGAAAACCGAACTGGTGAAGAGGCTATCGGCGTCAAAAGACAAGAAGTTGAAGCAGTTACTCATGCATGAGGAGCTTGACAACCGTACTCCTTCCCAGTTCTTGCGTCACCTGCAGAGCCTCGCCGCCTCGAATGTCCCAGAAGATTTCGTTAAGTCTATATGGATCAGCCGCCTCCCAGTGGGCATACAAACAGTTCTGGCAGGTCAGCCGAAAGATGAGAATTTGGAAAGTCTGACTGACTTGGCAGACCGAGTTCATGACCTGGCCGCAGCAGCTCCATGCGTCTCCACAGTCAGACAGGATTGCTCTAACCCCAGTTGCAGTGAATTGCGTCGAGAAGTGGACGAGCTTCGGAAAGAATTTCGCCAGCTGGGATTAGAGCGAGAAGGCAGATCGAAACCTCGCCGCCGCTCACGCAGCGGCTCACGAAGAGAATCCAGCTCCGCCCGATCCCGTTCCAGTTACCGTAGATTCCCGGATCCGAATTCATACGAGTTGTGTGCAGCAAACGGTAGTACAATTTTTACCTACGGCTACATACAACTCGTTCTGAACTTAGGCTTGCGCCGCGACTTTGCTTGGCGATTTATTGTAGCGGATGTGACTAAGCCGATAATTGGGGTAGATTTTTTGTCTCACTTCGGTCTGATGGGGGATTGTCGACACCAGCGTCTCATCGACAACATTACTAGCCTCGCGTCCCCGGCGTTACCTGTGAAGTCACCTGACTCAATTTCTTCTGTCAAGGTCGTGTCTGGAGAAACTGCATATCATGCCTTGCTTCGGGAATTCCCTGATGTGACCCGTCCTTTAGGTTTCCACAGGGTTTCCAAGCATAGCACGGAGCACCACATCCAGACCACTCCGGGCCCACCTGTTTGCAGCACTCCACGACGTCTAGCGCCTGACAAGCTAAAGATAGCGAAAGACGAGTTCGCTCAGATGCTACAGAGTGGAACAGCCAGGCCTTCAAAGTCACCGTGGTCATCACCACTGCACCTCGCTCCAAAAGGAGAGAACCAGTGGAGGCCATGTGGTGACTACAGACTGTTGAACGCGAGGACCGTACCTGATAGGTATCCGGTCCCGCATATTCAGGACTTTGCTCACAACATTGCTGGCTGTCGGGTGTTCTCCACAATTGACCTGGTGAAGGCTTATAATCAGATACCGGTAAGAGAGCAGGATATACCTAAAACCGCCATCACGACGCCGTTTGGCCTGTACGAATTTCCGTTCATGACGTTCGGACTTCGTAACGCAGGTCAAACTTTCCAAAGGTTCGTTGATGAGATGGTGCGCGGGTTAGATTTCTGTTTCCCTTACCTGGACGATTTCCTGGTCTTCAGCAAGGATCACGCTGCTCATGCAGACCACCTTCGCCAGCTCTTCACCAGATTCAAAGAGTACGGTATGGTAATTAACCCAGCAAAGTGTGTTTTTGGAGCCTCGTCGGTTAAGTTTCTGGGCTATCATATTTCGGAAGCCGGCACTACGCCTTTACCTTCCAAGGTCCAGGCAATCACCGACTTCCCGGAGCCCAAGACCGTCAGAGAGCTGAGAAGGTTTTTGGGGATGTTGAACTTTTACCGGAGGTTCATCCCTAAGGCCGCGCAGCACCAAGCTCCGCTCAACGCATTGCTGACCGACTCGGTTAAATGTTCACACCCCGTGACATTCTCTGCTCCTGAGAAAGAAGCCTTTGCCGCTTAAGGAAGCTCTATGCCAGGCAACACTCTTGGCACACCCAGACTGCGATTCAAAGCTAGCCTTGATCACCGATGCTTCTGATTTGGCGATAGGCGCAGCTTTGGAGCAGCTTAAGGAAGGTGAGTGGCAGCCTTTAGCTTTCTTCTCCAGGAAGCTTATGCCCTCGCAACGGAAGTACTCGCCGTATGACAGGGAGCTCCTCGCCATATATGAAGCCATTAAGTACTTTCGACATATGGTAGAGGCGAGGAATTTTACTATCTATACGGACCACAAGCCCATCGCTTTTGCGTTCCATTCGCGTAAAGAGAACTGTTCTCCCAGGCAGTTTCGGCATTTGGACTTCATCTCGCAGTTCACCACAGACATACAGCACATCTCTGGGAAGGACAACGTTGTGGCTGATGCACTCTCACGCATCGAAGAGGTCAGTCAGCCTCTCGATATGACAGTGCTTGCCAATGCACAGCTATCCGACCCTGAGCTTAAGCAGCTTCTAGATGGTGACACGTCATTGCGTCTAGTCAAGGTGAAGCTACCGGGATCTCATGCCGAACTGTATTGCGATAGGAGTGGCATCGTTCCGAGACCTTACGTGACGAAGGAATTGCGGCTACAGGTGTTTCACAGTCTGCATTCCTTGAGCCACCCAGGTGCGAATGCGACAGCAAAGCTAGTGGCAGAACGGTACGTGTGGCCGAGCATGAGGAAAGACTGCAGGGAATGGGCTCGATCTTGCCTGGCCTGCCAGAGTGCGAAGGTAACGCGCCATGTCTCCTCGCCACTCGGTGACTTCAAATTACCACGATCCAGGTTCATGCACATCCACATCGATATCATCGGTCCCTTGCCGCCATCCCAGGAGTATAGATACTGTCTCACAGCCGTAGATCGGTTTACCCGTTGGCCAGAGGCAGTACCGCTCTGGGATATCACAGCAGAGACAGTATCTAAAGCTCTGTTGCATGGGTGGATATCTCGGTATGGGTGTCCCGCAGTCATTGTAACGGATCGTGGTAGACAGTTTGAGTCGGCACTCTTCAGGCAGTTGTCTGAAATTGCCGGTTTCCAGCACCGAAAGACTACGGCGTACCATCCTGCATGTAATGGTCTGGTGGAGCGGTTCCACCGTCAGCTTAAGGCAGCCATCACTTGCCATGCTAATCGGAACTGGGTTGAGGTCCTTCCTCTAGTGCTGCTGGGCATCAGAGCAGCTCATAAGGAGGATCTTAAGGCATCTCCAGCCGAGCTTGTGTTTGGTGAGACGCTTAGGTTGCCAGGTGATTTCTTTGACCATGGTGCTGATGAGACGCAGGACGTTACGCAGTTTACCACCAGAATTAGACAATTCGCTAACAATATTTTGCCTACGCAAGCATCTCGCCACGGTAAGCGCTCTATCTTCGTGTTTAAGGACTTAGCCACGAGTTCGCATGTATTTTTACGAGATGATAGCGCTCATGGGTCGCTTAAAAATGCTTACACTGGCCCGCACGAGGTCCTCGATAGAGGGGGCAAGGTTTTCAAAATTCTCGTAAAGGGCAAGCAGGTCACGGTATCTATAGACCGCATCAAGCCGGCCTATATACTAGGTGACCCTGATGTTTCTGTCGTCCCTCCGGAGGTGGATAATCGCACTCCTGTGTCCAGGAATGAGCAGGTTAGGAAGACGCGATCAGGTCGAGCAGTTCGGTTCCCGGATTATTATCGCCCGTAACACGGTCTCTGGAGGGGGGTGATGTGGCGATGCGCCACGCTTTTGTAAATATATAATTAAAGTGTAAATTATTTGTAAATATTTTGTGCATCAACCAACGCACGGACAGTATGACCCTTTTATATGTATATAGTTTGAGGTGTACTTCACGCCGCGCGCATGACGGGTCAGCGGCGCGCGCAGGCTCTGGTCATACTGTTCGCCCGTCGGTTGACAATCAAAAAATGTCATTAAATTTCAACAGACTGATTTTACTGTGAATTATTGTACAAATTAATTTAGCCGTTATTCTTCTTATTATCTCTACTTAATTTTCCTGCTTTAAAGTTCTCCTTCTTTATTATATATGTGTGGTGTAAATATTTGGTCGGATTGTAAATAAACGTTTGTACATAGACTCTTTCTTTCGTACGACCACCCGCCATACTGCGGCACTCGACCCCCCACCATACCGTCATAGTAGCGATGGCTTGATTTCTATGATGGAGGCCTTTGCCCTGCAGTGGGACAGTTCATAGGCTGATACTATTATAAAAAAAAAGTTTTTTTTTGGTACAGACAGCCATACATCAGGCTACCACAATCTGTCCAAGTTCCTCAAATTTGTTCTCACAAATGTTCTCACAATTCTCACAACATCTCAAACGTTGACCTGATTCCGTACTAAGTAGCTTAAGCACTTGTGTTACAGATACCAACAACAGAGGAACACAAATATATACTTAAATACATATATTACACCCAAACACTGAACAAACACAAGTGTTCATCGCACGAATGTTTGTCCAGGGTGGGGATCGAACCCACGACCTTTGGCGTAAGAGGCAGGGTCACTACCAATTGCGCCATCCGGTCAATTTGTTTGACATTAACGTGAGAATTGATTGAAGAAATTCGATTGATTTGTATAAATTGACGTATGTATTCAAGCAGCACTGTGCTGTGTTTTGCTGCTTGAGTGAGGGTTCCAGGAGAAAAGGGGGTTTAAAGGTTGGCAGCGCATTTGGGACTCCACAGGTGTCGCAAATGTCTATGGGCGGCGGCAATCGCTTACCATCAGGCGTTCCCATGGCGTTCCGTCTGCTCGTCTACCATCTAATTGTAATGTGGGTTTCACGCCCCATTTGGGGAGAAGTGACATTGAGATGGGACACAGACACAGACTTTGTAGGGAGTGAGGAAACGCACCGGGGAAAGAGCCCTTAGCAAGTACCTGGTGAGCGTCTCCCAAGATTCGGTCCGTATGCCGAGACGGTAGGAGGACCATGGGCTGGTGGAGGGACTGTGCTCGTCTACCACCTATCACATAAAAAAAGTAAAAATAATTATGTATTTATGTAGATTATTCATTCGAAACATTCGTGCGATGAACACTTGTGTTTGTTCAGTGTCTGGGTGTAATATATGTATTCACAAATATATTTAAGTATATATTTGTGTTCCTCTGTTGTCTGATATCTGTAACACAAGTACTTAAGCTACTTCGTATGAATCAGATCAACGTATGAGATGTTGTAAGAATTATTATTATTATTATTATCAAAAACAATGGTTGTTTTTTTTATATCCCACGAAAATGACACCAAAAAATCATTTGTTAAAGAAATTCACCCATTTCTGTTTCATCATCATCATCAGCCTATCGCAGTCCACTGCTGGACGTAGGCCTCTCCAATGGACAACATTTCATATTTTTAACATGTCCATATTGTTTTTTTATATGAAAATAGACATAAAATGAACAGACCCATATTTTTTCTTTTTTCAAAATTTGGCCATTATCATGCATAAAATAATTATTAAAATTCTTTATATTCTAAATAGACGTAAGCGCCAAATGACGTCATCGGACGGCTGAATACAGCGATATTCCTTTGCTTATCATTGTTTTAATAAAAAAAAGGTACTACTGTCAAAGGTAAATAATACAAGTGTCAACATTGTCAACGTCATTCATTCATTCAACGTTGACAAGTTGTCTTTTTTTTTGACAGTTGCATGTCATGGGTCTGGCATTTCGTAAATTTAAAACTATAATGTGCTAAGCAAAGAAATATTTTACATTCTGCCGTCCGATGACGTCATCTTACGTTTTTTAGTTTTTAATTTTTTTCTCAGTAAATAAGCAATATAAAAAATTAATAAATATATATTCGCGCACCGGAAAAGTAAATAAAGAAATGGTATTTTTTGTTTCAGAGCTTAGCAATTTTGAAATGTTGTCCATTGTTCGCCACTGTGATCTATCCATGGCTTCTCGCATCCAGCTCTTGCCAGCCATCCTGCGCAGATCGTCCCCCCACCTAGCCAGAGGGCGCCCTACATTACGTTTGCCAAGACATTTCTGATTACGCTCGCAATAAAAAAAATCTCTGGGACGAATGTCGTAAATTCGATGGATTTTGTTAATCCTTCCTTACTAACTTTTTATGTCTTTGAATCTTTTTGTCTATTTATTTAACTTACTAAAGTTCTTGCAAATTAGAAAGAAATACTTCTTCTACTTGTATAGGTAAGGCCCAGCACGAATATAAAAATATTTAATAAGGTACCCGAATTAATCAAACAAGAAATAAATGACAAAACGTTTACAAAATTACTCAAACAATTCCTACTCAGTAAAACCTAATATTAATTTCTCAATGATAAAAACTTAAACTTAAACACATATATTTACAGGTAAATACTAATAATGTATAATATATAAAGAATATATAATATAAATAGTTTTACATAATTCATTTCATATTTCACTATACTTAAATCTAGGTATAAATAAATAAATATTTCACAACATCACATACATTGATCTGACTCCGAGATAGGTAGCTCAAGCACCTGTGTGGCGGATATCAGAATCAACAGTGGGATTACAAATATATACATATAATACTTTTCTTTTGTAAATACATACTTATAATACATAGCAAACATCCAGACCAATACAAACAAACATGTTCATGCACACAAATGTGTGTACTGTGCGGGGATCGAACCCGCAACCCTTGTATCAGAGGCAGCGTTCACTACTACTGTTCCAATCGGGTCGTCAAATTAATTAGGTATACTATTTAAAGTTAATCGTAATTTAGTAATAAGCGTCCTCTTCCATATTGCAGTGCCCTCCCGGGTCTACAGTGATACCTACATTTGTTATGAACCAACTAATTGTGTAACCTATAGATGCAATAAAGATATTGAATATTGAGTATTGAATTGGAGGAGATGAAGTAGGAAAGCGGACCGTGTGCTCTGTGGCTGGGGGCGTTCAAGAATACAGCCAAGGTTTTCCCGGCCCTGTCGTAAGACGCGACTAAACTGGCTTTCGGAGTACGTGAGCGTACCCACTCTTGGGGAGTGGCTTGCTCAGCATACGACTCTGCGGGAGACGACATTACTGGGTGTCCTAGTTAGTCGTACAGCGTCGAAGGACTGTATTGCGCCAGATAGGGGTGAAGCGGCGAGCGCGATCAGCGATGCGGTCTAGCCCCGGCTGTGGGGTTTCCGAACGCTATTGCGCCGAGATGGACTCCCCAGGGGTTTTAGTTAGGGTCCCACACACCACCCTATTCTCTACATGTTTCCCTTGGATAAAAAAGGAAAGAGCAAAAAAAAACTTTCAATTTTGAGACAAGTGTTTTCGGGCGAGTTTACCCGCGTCTTTGTTTAGAAGCTACGATATGCCACAAACAGACACTTAAAACTTCTCCCCCCCTCTTTACGTTTTCCTTGTTGAGTTCTACGTGTAATTCTCATACTTACAAATTATTTCTCCCAACTTTATTTTTCTCGACATTGGCATAAATAAGCCCAGAAACTTTTGAACACAAGATGAATACAAACATTAGGTATCTAAAATGTTATTAAAATTCTGTTCTCATATTCCTTTGTGTGAACTCGCTGGAGTACTTGCATAGATTATGAAGTACCTATATATCTATGCAAAACCTATGGCATCAGGTACACAAGAGATGAGCCAGAGCCACGCTTCGGCATGAATGGGCCGGCTCGACCGGAGTAACCGGCGTGAAGCAGCACTGTGCTGTGTTTCGCTGCGTGAGTGAGGGTACCGGAGGCCCAATCCGGGGAAAGGGGGGTTTAAAGGCTGGCAGCGCACTTGTGACTCCACTGGTATCGCGGGTGTCGCGGCAATCGCTTACCATCAGGTGATCCGTCTGCTCGTCTGCCACCTATGACATAAAAAAACATTGCGCAATAGCGGTCGGAAACTCCACTCGCGGCGCGATGGACTGACGATTTGAGAAAGATGGCAGGTGTGAGCTGGATGCGGACCGCTCAGGACCGGGCTGGTTGACACTCTTTGGGGAAGGCCGACGTTCAGCAGTGGACGGCGATTGGCTGATTGATGTACCCCGGGCTCCAGAGCCAAAGCTTTGGACGTAACCGGGAATTACACGCTAAGACCCGATGGGATGTTCTAACGTAACCTAAGCAATATATTTGGTGTTGTAGGAGTTAAGTTTTTTTTTATAGAAAGGCCAATCAGGATGACCTCACTCCACCTGATGCTAAGCGGCCGTGAAATCCAAATATGAGGCTGACAGGCACAAAAGAACTAACAAATTACCCATTGTGTCTGCCATCCTCACTCTAATGGCCTGCTGAGATGCCGCTTCACGCCCCGCCTAAAAGACCCCGGATTGTATGAAGGAGGAAACACATGAGCTGGGAGGGCATTCCATGTGTTTATGGCTCGGGGCAAGAACGAGGAGCCAATCCTCTTGGTGCGCGTCGCCATTGTCTGGATGGTATGCGGATGGCAACGCTGTCCAGCACGTGTTGTTCGGAAGTGGAAAGGGGAGGATGGGATAAGTTTAAATAACTCATCAGAGCATTCCCCATTATAGAGGCGGTAGAGAACACTTAGACGGACAATGTCTTTACGTAACTGAATAAGTTCTAGGGACTTCTAGGGAGTATGTTTTATCATCACAAAAATATTGGTAAGGTTATGTTAGATTGCTCTGTTTCCCCTGTCGAAAGGGTTGCGAATGTCAGACGGCAGTCGCTACCCATTGTAGCTACCCAACTCCGCAAATCCTGAATCATGGTCTAATCGTACCCTGAGCACACCCTGAGATAGGTGGCAGACGAGCAGACGGATCACCTGAGGGTAAGCGATTACCGCCGCCGCCCATGGACACCCGCGAGACCAGTGGAGTCACAATAGCGCTGCCAACCCTTAAACCCGTCTTACCCCCGGATCAGGCCTCTGGTAACCTCACTCACAGCATAATGTTGCTTCACGCCGGTTTTCTGTGAGTCCGTGGTATCAGTCCGGTCGAGCCGGCCCATTCATGCCAAAGCGTGGCTCTCCCCCGGTCATATGGCCGTGGGCAAAAGCTAAATTTAATATAATAAAATATTTTTTATAAATGGTGTATACAGGGTTGTACGAAACTTATTTTTATTATAGTAACAATTCACGCTAGATAAATTGTATATGAAATAATGTTGTCTATCTTTTCACATCGGCCTATTGTCCCGATGTTATGGCTCGTGAGGACCGCGGCTCCAAGCCAGGCTTATTGTCTTAACATAATACAGGTCCAGACGGCTTCTACAAGTTCTCTTTGAACTTTGCCAAATAAAAACAGAACTCGATTCGTTATTTCTAGAGATAAGGAGAAAATTCATCGATATATTTTAGCTTTCTTTTTTTTCTTCTTTTTTATGGTATTGTAATAAAACACAATGTAGGGTGAATATCTGTTGGTATATTGTCTGTCTTACAGTTACTTAATGCACAATTTCAAATAAACTTATCTTGGCCAATTGCACTGCTCGCCGCTCAAACCAAAAAAACTCCCATCCAATATGGCCGCCCGTCACTAGCTTTTTGTATCGATTACTTTATCGATTTATAATTAAATTAATATTTATATTTTCTAAATTAAACACAATAATTCTATTTTTAAAATAACCGTAATATTATAACAAACCTAACAGTATGGTAAGCGATTGCCACCGCCCAAAGACACCCGCGACACCAGTGTGTTCACAAGTGCGCTGCCAACCTTTCCCCCGGATTGGGCCTCCAGTACCCTCAATCACGCAGCGAAACAGCAAAATGCTGCTTCACGCCGGTTTTCTGTGATTACGGTACTTTTTCCCGGGGAAACCGTTATGGCCGTCACCTTGCTACGTGTAGGGAACAAGGTGGTGTGTGGGACTCTAATCCTACCCAAAACCCCTGGGGTGTCCATCTCCAAGCAATCGCGGTCGGAAATTTCTCGGGTATTTGAAAGAAAGAAAGAAAGAAAGAAAATATTTATTATTATAGACATCACAACACAGAACATATAGCAATTGTAAACAGAACACAATTTGGCACAAACAGAAAACAAAACATAAAACAATTAAAAATACATAAAAATAAAACAAAAGGAAAAAAAAACAAAACTATATTCAATCATGTCCAGACAGTGCCAAATGAATATTATGGTGTGTTATGACGTCCAGTATAAATGGCCCTCACTCAGCTTATGTCACAGCCCAGACAAAGGCCATGACGCTGGTTTTCAGTGAGACTAGCTGAATGAGTGCCACGGACGCTTGTCTAGTGTATTTTGTGTACCTAACGTGTATGTGTAATGTGGGTATATATATCTACTAAGAAGAAAATATCAAATAATAATGAGATACATACTATTAAATTATTATAATGAATAAATAGGAGTGTGGGTATTTAAAGATAAAAAAAATCTGTAACATTTATGAATCACGGTGTAAGGGTGTTACAATAAAAGATAAAGATAAAAAAAGATAAAACATTCTTTATTCAATTTAGGTCCATACAGAACACTTATGAATGTCAAAATAGGTAAGTACATAATATCTACCGCTGGTTCGGAATGTCGATTTCTACTGAGAAGACACCAGCAAGAATCTCAGTAGTTACTCTTTTCAAATATTGATGATGTACAATGCCAACTTTTAACAATTGTGTATTTGACTGTTGTCAACATATGAAATCTGTTAATAATGGTTGCTTATAAATTAAAAATAATAATACAATGTACGTGTTTTGCATGAAAAAAAAAGTAAATATTTTTATCTGTGAAAAACAGATTTGAGTTTTATTATCTGTCGGCACGAGAACCAAAACGCGGACGGCCATGATTGAGCATCGTAGGACGTCACATTTCAATACTTCTGTCATCGTGCTGTCAGTATCGCCATATTGTTTATTGAATTAAGACGACATCCGCAAGTGTCAAGTGACCGGCTGTTCTAGGCGCGAATTTAAAAGTCATATATTTAATTCGTTTTTTTCCTATCAGAATTCGCTTCTATGAGAAAAGTAATTATTGTAGGATGTATAAAATAAGCTTAGGTGCATTTTAAAATATCTTTCCAATAAATTGTCTAATAGCCAATTTTTAACCCGCGACGCAAAAACGACGGGGTGTAATAAGTTTGTCGTGTCTGTGTGTGTGTGTCTGCCTATCTCATCGTAGCTCCCGTACAAATGAACCAATTTTTTTTTTTTTTTTGGTTTAAAATATTAATAAGGGGGTAGTGTCTTAGCTATGTTATAAAAATCGATCCAAGATGGCCGTCGTCACAAAGATATGTATTGTATGTTTTAACACAACTCCCACAATATGGGTATCATATACCTATAAGGGTTTGAGTAGCAAAATATATTTATTGTGACAAATTTCAAATCCAAGATGGCCGCCGTCGGGGGTTTTTTAAATTTTCAATTTAATTTTTTACTCGATGAGATCTGTGGCCGGCCACTCTCCCACCGACAAGATATCACTTATCGATACCTAAGCACATTAGCCTTCATGACATCTCTACTCATTTCACTTATTTCTTATTTGTACGGAGATTCAATGAGTTAAGTTTACCAAGAACTTGCGCCTTTCTTTTACTTCACTGCTGTAAATTAGTCTCGGGTTTTGCATAAGTACTTAGCTGTGAAAGATTTTTAATATGCTTTTTTCCCCCAAAACTCAAAGTCATAGTTTAAATAAATAAATAAATATATATTTCACAACATCACATATATACCCAGACCAATACAAACAGACATGTTCATACACACAAATGTTTGTACTGTGCGGGAATCGAACCCACAACCCTTGGACCAAAGGCAGCGTTCACTACCACTGTTCCAAACGGGGCGTAATAAATAAATAAATTTGACCGTGGGAGAGCCACGCTTCGGCATGAATGGACCGGCTCGTCCAGAATGATACCACGGAATCACAGAAAACCAGCGTGAAGCAGCACTGTGCTGTGTTTCGCTGCGTAAGTGAGGGTGCTGGAGGCCCAATCCGCCATCAGTGGAGTCACAAGTGCGCTACCTTTAAACCCCGTTTCCCCCGGATTGGGCCTTCGGTACCCTCACTCACGCAGCGAAACACAGCACAGTGCTGCTTCATGTCGGTTTTCTGTGATTCCGTGGTATCACTTTGGACGAGCTCACCTCACGGTGTTTTCATTTACCGCCGAGCTAATGCCAGGCAAGCGGTTTTTTTTATGCTAGAATCGACAAACGAGCAGCGAGTCACCTGATGGAAAATTGAAAAGCAACCATCGCCGCCCGTGAACATCCGCGAAATCAGAGAGATCGCTAATGCGTTAGGCCTTTTTAAAAAGGAGTACGCTCTTCTCTTGAAGGTCCCTGAGTCGTAGCCAAATAACTACGTCCAATTCAAATTCGGTTATAGTTTATACTGCTCTATCAGATTGTGATCGTCAAATTCAGAACATAAAATGTGTGGCTTTTCTCTGGTCGGAGGTGAAAAATTTCCCCCATTCATTTAATACCTGTTGTAGGCATTAGATTTGTGCGATTCTTTACTGAAACGATTCAGTGATCCGACTCAGCCAAATGATACACTGTTCCGAATCTCTAATGTTCACTCTGAATGTATCATTCGACTCAAATGGATCTCGAGTCCGAGTGCACCGAAAAATCTGATTTTTTTTTATTGTTTTGTTTCACATCACATACATTGATCTGACTCCGATATAGGTAGCTTAAACACCTGTTTTACGGATATCAGAATCAACAGTGGGATTACAAATACTTTTTTGTTAAATACATAGTATAGTAAATATATACTTATAATACAAAGAAAACACCCAGACTAATACAAACAGACATGTTCATGCACACAAATGTTTGTACTGTGCGGGGATCGAACCCGCAACCCTTGGACCGAAGGCAGTGTTCACTACCACTGTTGCAAACGGGTCGTCGAATGAGCTGATGGTCGTTGAATGAGCTGAATGATCCGAATGAGCGGAATGATCCAAATTCAAAGCAAAAGAGTAAGCTGTGGGCTGTTCGGGGTGAATAGTTAACCGTCTTTCCATGTATTTTTTTTATGTATTACGCAGAGACGGGTGTATTACATGGCACAGCAGGAGGGGATCGATTATTCATTCGTAACAAAATTAATTAATCACGGATCTATCTGAGAGTCGATGTGCCAAATGACTCAAATGAAGCGTTTCACTTTTCCGCATCTTTGCACAGATCCAGATGCAAATGTTCTAATCTTTTGAAAGATAAGTTTTTGCCAGGTCTAGTAGGCATCTTATATGTATTCTTGTCACGTGTCCAAACAGTTCGTTAGGTGTAGAGGTGCGTGCGTGAGCCCTCTAGGAATAAACCCCCTCCCTCCTTCCATCCGTCAAGGATCAGTGTGTCGGGATTTTTTGATACATAGTGTATTTGTAAACTCAGATAACAAGATCCTTTATACAGAGGGTGTATCTGTGAACATTTACATCCCTTTAACCACGTGTTCTATCAACCATTTTAAACAACATTTGTTCTATGACTTTTGAAAATTAGCATAAAAAAATGACAACTTCTCATACAAAGTCGGTCACGTGACTTGGTCATTTTGTATAGGGAGTCGAAAAAAATTGAAAAATTAAATTTTGTTGATAAATTGAAGGCAAATCGTCTTTCCTGGTATGGCCATGTAAGGAGAAGAGGGGAAGAACATGTTGCCAAAAAAGTGATGAGTTTAAACGTAAGTGGGTGGAGGAACAGAGGACGGCCGAAAAAGAGATGGATGGATTGTGTGAAGAATGACATGATGGAAAAAGAGGTGGATGATTCGATGACGAATGACAGGAACGTATGGAAAAGGAAAACATACTGCGCCGACCCCAGATAACCTGGGAAAAGGGCAGGAGGATGATGATGATGAGTCGAAAAAATTTTCGACTAATTTCTAAAAATCGTAGAACAAATGTTGGTCAGAATGGTTGGTAGAACACATGGTTAAAGGGATTTTTTTTATATTTATTTCAAGATCTTAGTCTTAATAGACTATGTCGCTCTATGAACGATTACACGATCCTGTAATCTTGCATTACTCCCTGCATGAGCATGGATGCCAAATTTAACAAGCTTATAAATACATCGGCAGAGTAGAATAGGCCACCCTCACTCTTACCGAGGTGTCGTAAAAGGCGACTAAGGTAAAGCTGCTGGCATGATCATCAGCACCCAGAGAAGGAAAACTCTGCATTTATTTCAAAACCCTCGCCAACCCGTCTGCCAAGCGTGGTGAGTATGGCAATTACCCCTCATGTGATTGAGGGAGGCCCGTGCCCCAGCAGTGGGGACTTAAATGGGCTGACGATGACGCTGATGAAATACATTTTGCCACATCAGACTCTGGTTACGCTAAACTAATACAGTCCACAATTGTATGAAAATTGTATTGATGTCTAATCTGTACTCGCAGTGCCTCGTTCCGAACACATTCCAATAATATATGATATACGTCTTCCGGAACATTGCATATAGTGCAATTCGGAGACCTTACTTTGTACATCATATAGGCAAATTTATTTAATGGGATGTGTCCAGAACGGAGTCTGAATGCTTTGATCAGTGATTCTCTATTAAGTGGACAGTTGTCTATCCATGTTTGGCAATTCATTTATAGGATTGAGCATAAAAATGTTTAATAAGTTACCTCAGATTATTATTGACACATAAGTTTAAATTGAATATAAAAAACTGTTTAATGAAGAAAGGCTATTATAAAATAGACGATTTTTTGAATGACAATAATTTAGGGACATATTAGTAACACAAAAATTTTACTATATATTTAAGTTAATGGTGACATTTTGTAAAACATTTTTTTTAAAAAGAGTAACTGCTGAGTTTCTTGCTGGTGTCTTCTTGGCAGAAACCTACATTCAATTTTTATTTTCATTTTCATGAAAATCCCCAAGGCTGTGATTGTAACGTCCTGTACGTAAATGTTCACAGATACATCCTATATAGAAGGTACCCACTAAGACCAGTGTTATAAGACGGTAGATCTTTTATTATTAAAATATCAGACCAACAGCCCGAATATAACAAACATTTGTGTGCATGAACATGTTTGTATTGGTCTGGGTGTTTTCTATGTATTTTAAGTATGTATTTACCGAAAACTTAAGTTTTCGGTAAGAAATTCTTAGTGGCAGCCCGGAGTCTGGAAATTGGCGGTCTTGTACCCCCGTGCCTCGGAGAGCACGTTAAGCCGTTGGTCCTGCGCCCAATCCCTCTCTGGTCGTGTCACAGTAGTGTCCCATCGGAATATGAGGGTAAGGGAATAGAGAGTGCACTTGTGTTTGCGCACACACTTGAGCACTATAATATATCCTGCGTACGTGGCTGATCGTTGAGATTGGCCGCCGTAGCCGTAATCGGTTGGAGGATTATTATTAAGTATGTATTTACAAAAGAAAAGTATCATTAATATTTGTAATTCCGCTGTTTGTTCTGATATCCGTAACGCAGGTGCTTGAGTATCTCAGAGTCAGATCAATGTATGTGAAAAGTTATTTACAGGATGTCTACCATGTACCTTATTTTTGAGTTTCCGATATTTCGGCACTGTTGCAAGCGCCTGCGGTGCGCGTATTAAAAGACTGCGAAGGAGGGAAGACCGATTTGTCTGCCAGTAACAGCTTACCCACAAAAAAATCTTCAGTTACTCCGTGACCATGGCGCTTGCAACAGTGCCGAAATATCGGACACTCAAAAGTAAGGCACATGGTAGATATCCCGTAAATAACTATTCTAGTGTATGTGATGTTGTGAAATATTATTTATTTATTTATAACAGTATCCATTTAAACCTACTAACCATTTCGCAAAAAGTGGTCTCAGCAGAATCCGTAGGTCGATAAAACGTTAAGCTTTAAAGATTTATCGAGTAATTGTGACTTTGTCTGACTGATTTTTATTTAATTATAAATATTCCTTATTATATTACCATAAAAGTTCATAAAGAACAATTCGAATGTGAAATCGATTAAGGTGAAGGGTAGGGCACACTAGCGACGCCAATCGATGTTAATTTTTAGCTACTCAACCGGATGTATTTTAAACATCTTCGGGGTTGCAACCTCTCGGCAAACACTTATACTATTTATTAAATAACCATGCACAAATGCAGAGCCTACATTTGTACGCGAAATATTGATTCACGCAAAAAGTGTCTGCTTTGGCCGTAATCAATTTTTCGCGTATAAAAACGGACTCGACATTAGTGCAATGTTATTTAATAAATAGTATAAATGTTTGCCGAGAGGTTGTAACCCCGAAAGTGTTTAAAATAAATCCGGTTTGTAGCTAACAATTAAAAACGAATGGTGTCGCTAGTTAGGGCTAGCCGTCGCCTTATGATTCCACATTGTATGTATTCGTAGCTTAGATTAAATCATAATTTAATCAAAGATTCGTAGTTACATATTTTATAAGGGGTTTTATTTATCATTCCCTCAAAATTAATAAATTGCTAACCTAACCTAAACATTTTACACACCAATTTTGTATTTTTTGTGTTCATTGAAATTTTTAGAGGGTTGGTTTAATATATTCTTTTTTTTAATCAAAGTTATGTTCTTTCTGATTGTTGGCAATGTGGTGTAATGTGTGTGTGTAGTGTGTTTGTTTATTCAGTAAATGTTTGTTTCTTTAAATTATGTACAATGTAATAAGTGGTTCGGAATATCGTTTTCCAATGAGAAGATACCTCAGCAAGAAACTACTTCAAGAAGAAATGCGTTATTCTTTGCAAGCAGAAATAATTGCAATCACAATTTTGTTAAACAAAGGATAAACAATAAAACGAAGGAATAAACGAAATATAGATTTATATTTCTTATTTATATATACAATTAATACATAAATACTTAAGCTACGCTTGCAAACATTCATACAGATCGAAATACGTACGGGGTAAAATATACAATCGATTTGTCCATAATGAAGGCCATTGGGTCGTGTTATCACAAAAGAGATCTTTTCTTGAATTACTATAAGAAACATCAGCCAGTTATATCATAATACAAAATCTCAAGAACGCAATCAAATTGGGGTACTTGTATCTCCTGATTTTTACGCAGTTCCAGCTATCTGTACCCCAAACCTTACTTCATGTTCTTGACCCGATCACAGAAATTGGAGCTCCCAAAAAGTACCATAGGTACATTACCCCTATGTAGTACCCCAAGGTTAATGATGTCAGTCTGCCAATCTCCAATGCCTTAGATGTTAGTTGAAATATTTGTACCATGATAAGCTACTGAATACCCATGTGTGAAGATACTGGCATCAATATTTAACCGAATGTCCCACATAGAAGACCATTTAGAAAACACATAACTAACAAAGACCTAACGTTCTTTTGGTAGTACTTAAAATTCTTGATCGCTAATTCAATAGCTGAATCAAAAATTTAAGATACATTTCTATTCCATTTGTGATAGAAAATGTATTTTAAATCTACCGCTAAGATTTAAACACTGGTCTTAAATATAGAAATTGAAGCAACAGTTCTTAACTGTAAAAGATACGTGTTCCATTGATCTTCACCTATGGTTTTCGCATTGGTCTACATTGATGCGTCGTGGAATCCGTCTTAGTAGCATGGGGGAGGTTCGCAAGGGCAAGGAGGGGGTGGGCAGGGGCAAGGGCAAGGGCAGGGGGATTCTGGTCCCTTGATGATGGAGTCTGTGGTTATGGTGATGGTGGGGGGTTGGATGGTCGCTGGTGAAGGCGGTCTGATCACGATTTGGGGTGGTGTGATCGGAGAAGGCGTTGGGGGTTGGATGTTGATTGGGCACGGTTGTACTGGGAGTGGTTTAGGGGGCCTGACGCAGATCGGTGGGGGTTGGATGCAAGGTAGTGGGGGTGGTTGTACCTTAATAGCTGGTGGGGTTATTGGCTGGAGCGCCGCTGGGCGTACTATGATCGGTGGGGGGGTGATCTGTGGTAGGGGTGGTGGTTGGACGCAGATGGCGGGTGGTGTGATGGGGTCCAGGGGCTTGGGCTTGACGATGATGGGGGGTGGTTGGATGATCACGTCAGGTGAGGCGGCGATGAAGATGTTCCCACCGGGGACTGGGATCTGCTGGAAGCCGGCTGCACGTAGCCTCTCGGGGATGCAGGACCGCTGCAGCAGCACCTTGATGGGGCCGTCACCACATGGCGCTGGAAGGAAAGAATATCATTGGTCATCGTCATCACGTTACCGTGTCATTTCTGGTTGCGTCCAGCGTCAACGCTTAGACCATGGTGTAGGATATTTATTTTTATGTTATAGGTGGCAGACGAGCAGATGGATCACCTGATGGTAAGCGATCGCTGCCGCCCATGGACACCGCCGACACCAGTGGAGTCACAAGTGCGCTGCCAGCCTTAAAACCCCCCTTTCCCTGGATTGGGCTTCCGGTACCCTCACTCACGCAACACAGTGCTGCTTTACAATAGTTTTCTGTGAGGCCGTGGTATCCGGTCGAGCTGGCCCATTCATGCCGAATCATGGCTCTCTCATGCTCTCCCAAGAATTTGAGGAGTCTGGTAATTTCAGCGAAGCGACTGCCGTCTGACCTTCGCAACCCTTTAACATGGGAACCAGACCTACTGGATTGTGTTTACATGCTCAAAATCATTATTTATCTACAGTTATTCAGACGCACATTCACGGCGTTCTGATTAGTTCCAAATTGTACCAACAGATGGGGCTGGGTGTCGATTCTATCGCGCAAGTGGATCGCTCAAGTTTTAACCTGGTTTAGCTACAAGCATCAACTTTGGCAATCAACTGCTACGTACCTTCTCTTTTTTTCTTCTTTTTATGTAAAAGACTGTCCCACTGCAGGGCAAAGGCCTCCATCATAGAAATCAAGTCATCGCTACTATGACAGGATTAGGCTTAGGTAATCATTGACCGTGGGAGAGCCACGCTTCGGCATGAATAGGCCGGCTCGACCGAAGTGATACCACGGCCTCACAGAAAACCGGCGGGAAGCAGCATTATGCTGTGTTTCGCTGCGTGAGTGAGGGTACCGGAGGCC
>JADPWL010003026.1:6288-31770 GCA_019059595.1 Marasmia exigua
CTCGTCATACATAAAATATACCTACTAAAAAAGTAAATAAACATAATGCGATTCTACCACCGGCTCGGAAAGTTGTTTCTGGTCGAGAAGATCCGGCAAGAAACTCGCCAGTTATTCTTTTTAATCGCCAACTTTTTTACAATGGTTTGTTATCCTCATACCAAGTCATACAGCCTAATGCAACACAAAATAGAATGAAGCAAATTAAAAGCTAAATATGAGGTAAACCGAAGCGGACCAGTCCCCAAAGGTGGCACCTGTTCACAAGTATGACGTATGTGTCAGCCATCATTTCACTTCACCATATTAGAGGGAATGTAATGACCCGCCACATAACGCCACCACCTCAGAGACATTTGAGTGAGCATGACTAATTAGGTTCCCCTCATAGGTCACAGAGTACTTAATCCAATACTAATAAACTGCAGGACGAGGTGTACAATAGTAGGTGGTTAGCATCTTGTCAATTGTTTGATTAATTAATACTTATCAATTTGTATACAATAATAAATGCTTCTAAGCCTAATTTATTAAAATTGATTAATTATATAATAATAATGATTCCAGTAAACATTTATAAAATTAATATGTTAATTAGTAATATGTGTTAATTAGTATGTCAACCATAATACTCAAGTTAAACCACCCGGACCCCTAGTTTAAAATGAGTACTAAAATAATAACCTCAAAATATCGATTCAGTAACCATGACAACGTATACCTGTGACAGTTCATTCCGTTTTACACGAAAGTCATTAGTGAGAAAGCAGTCAATTTATTTTTTGCATTTAATCCCAAAAAAGAAAGCAATTCCTATGCACATTACTTGGAAACCATACTTAGGTCAATATTTTAATTTATTGTTGCTTATAAACCATTCTAAAATAATTTTACTTCAAACAACAAAACAAGGTTGTGTAAAATGAAATGTCACTGAACGAATGGCTGAATGATTTGATCAATTTTGACACTATCCTGCGGTACTAAGTAGTCAATGGTTAGTCGAGGATTGTTAATAAAAAAATTAGTACTAACATTATGCCGTAATAATAATGAACTTGCAAGTTTAGGATTAAAGCCGGTATCAGAGTAGTTTTTGTAATAAGAGGGAAAGAAATTAAACATATTTTACCAGACCACTACTAAAAAGGAGGGTTATGATTTTGACCTGTATGTATGGTAACTTCTAAACTAGTTATCATATTTGAACAAATGAGGTGTCGTTAGAAGCGTCGTGATTGTCTTCTAGTTATAGGTGACATGACGTCTCGTTAAATTGACTACAGCGTCCTCTAGGGGACTTAGAGTATGGGACAAACAATTTTTTCTTGACGGTACCGTGTGGCATATCAAATGAAAGAGATTTTTTAGCACATTTCAAATATGTAATTTTATTTACATAACTAAAAATATGTTAAATAAAAATAAAGTTTAAAAACTAAAACCCGACTACCAAAAAAACACGCTCTTAAAAAGTACGAAACAAGAAAATTGTCTCTGCTGAAATTATTATGCCGTATCGCCGTGGTCGAATGCCACATTGATTTTATTTTATTATTACAATGATTTTCTGTTTTGCTACAGTAGGTGGCATACGACCACGGCGATACGGCATAATAATTTCAGCAGAGACAGTTTTCTTGTTGCGTACTTTTTAGAGCGTATTTGTTTGGTCTTCTAATAAGATTTGTGTTTATTCCCAGATCCTCCAGAAATAACGGTGGAGCGGTCGTGGGTGCACACAGGGGAGGGCTTCCGCGCCGAGCTTCTGTGCACCGTGCTGGCAGACCCTCCTGCGGAGGTAATCTACATTGAAGATTTTATTTTTTATTAAAATAAAATCACCAAGAGGTTTTGCTCCTCGTTTCTGCCCCGAGCCATCAAGGCATGGAATGCCCTCCCAGCTCATGTGTTTCCTCCTTCATACAATCCGGCGTCTTTTAGGCGGGGCGTGAAACGGCATCTCAGCAGGCCATCAGGGTGAGGATGGCAGACACAATGGGTACTTTGTTACTTCTTCTGTGCCTTTCAGCCTCATTTTTGGATTTCACGGCCGCTTACCATCAGGCGGAGTGAGGTACTCCTGATTGGCCTTTCTATAAAAAAAAAAAAGGTGCACCTGTCATCACAGGACGTCGACCTTAGCCTGCCCTGCCAAGCTCCCCGCAGCTCTCTGCGCTGTTGCTTATGCGCAGTTTTTTTTTTTAAGAATGTTGACTGGTGTTTGATTACAAACAGCTTCCTCACCCTGCTCATCTAAGCGTGTAATTCCCGATAGCGTCCTGGAGCCCGGGGTACGCTTGGACCATGATTCTTGTTTTGAGGAGTTTGGTAATTACAATGAGGCGATTGCCGTCTGACCTTCACAACCCTTTAACGGAGGAATCAGACAAACTGAATCATAGTTACACGTTTTATAAACTATCCGAAACTAGTAACCTATCTATCATCGTCTTTTTGTGCAATAAAGAATATCTATCTAACTAAATATCTACAAATTGCTCCTCTGTCCTCAGGTGTCCTGGTACCAGAACTCTTTCCCCCTCAGCGCGTCGGAGCGCGTGACCATGTCCGCCAGGGGCAACAACCACACGCTACACATCGCCAATGTGCAGCCCGAGGACTTCGGCAACTACAGGTGAGATACTTCATCAACCTGTTGCAGCCCACTGCGGACATAGGCCTCTAGATACTCAACCACACGCTGCACATCGCCAACGTGCAGCCCGAGGACTTCGGCAACTACAGGTGAGATACTTCATCAACCTGTTGCAGCCCACTGCGGACATAGGCCTCTAGATACTCAACCACACGCTGCACATCGCCAACGTGCAGCCCGAGGACTTCGGCAACTACAGGTGAGATACTTCATCAACCTGTTGCAGCCCACTGCGGACATAGGCCTCTAGATACTCAACCACACGCTGCACATCGCCAACGTGCAGCCGGAGGACTTCGGCAACTACAGGTGAGATACTTCATCAACCTGTTGCAGCCCACTGCGGACATAGGCCTCTAGATACTCAACCACACGCTGCACATCGCCAACGTGCAGGCCGGAGGACTTCGGCAACTACAGGTGAGATACTTCATCAACCTGTTGCAGCCCACTGCGGACATAGGCCTCTAGATACTCAACCACACGCTGCACATCGCCAACGTGCAACTCGAGGACTGAAGCCCGAAGACTTCGGCAATTTCAGGTGAGATACTTCATCAGCCTGTGACAGTCCTCTGATGGGCATAGGCCTCTAGATACTTAACCACACGCTGCACTTCGCCAACGTGAAGCCCGAGGACTGCGGCAATTTCAGGTGAGATACTTCATCAACCTGTTGCAGCCCACTGCTGGACATAGGCCTCTAGATACTTAACCACACGCTGCACATCGCCAACGTGAAGCCCGAAGACTTCGGCAATTGCAGGTGAGATACTTCATCAACCTGTTGCAGCCCACTGCTGGACATAGGCCTCTAGATACTTAACCACACGCTGCACATCGCCAATGTGCAGCCCGAGGACTTCGGCAATTTCAGGTGAGATATTTCATCAGCCTGTGACAGTCCTCTGATGGGCATAGGCCTCTAGATACTTAACCACACGCTGCACATCGCCAACGTGAAGCCCGAGGTCTTCGGCAACTACAGGTGAGGTGCCTCACCATCATCATCAGCTTGATTCAGCCTACTGCTGTGTATAGGGACACCTCTGAGATACCAATGTAGGTCAGAGTGATCCTCACGAAAAAGGAAGATCTTCCGCCGAACCGTCGTGCCATTGGCTCGAGGACCAGTCCAGTCCAGTCCAGATCCAGTGTCATTGTTACGGTCTTGGCGCAGAGGTCGTGTTTACGTTGAAGTGTCGTTATTGGTGAAACGGACATTCTTTCTTTCCTAACGACTTCTCGGCATCTTCCTCTGTCCACTGATTGTCTGGCACAGTCTGTCACGGGGTTTCCCACTGCGGATTTCACTTAATCAGTCCATCGGTGATCTGCCGCGTGATCTGGTTCCATCTACCTTACCGTCCAGCGGCGGGTAGCTCAATCGAGTCGTTACACGCTTGGAAACATGACCAAAGTACTACAGAACGCGTATCTCTACTATAAACCACACGAAGCGGAAAGAGATAAGTTATTAAATTCATTGTCAAAGTCTGTACCCTGATCGTTATAATCTGGACAGCTTTGAAGCAAGAGTGAACAGGCGTCTTCTAGGCAAACACGTGATATCCTCGGCCGTATCGTCCACCATCAGATGCGATTGTGGCCAAGCGTTATAACCTTTTTTTAATAACTTACCAAAGATGGTTCCGGCATATCATCGGCTGGCGTCGATTGGCCGTTGCAGCGTTCTAGTTATTTATTTATTTGTACGATCACATATTTTTAATGAATACTTGATATGCGACACTATTTTTACAATCTTTACAACTTGCATAATGTACGAATCTCCATAATTAGGTATTATTATACGAATCTTGTTCACATGACTAATTCATATTTACGTTTTATTTTTCTGTTTTGTTTCTTTTAACCACGGATCTCGCCTATGAGTATACGCGGGCGGCCGCTGAAGAGCTGAATTGCTGACTGATGCGAATGCATCCAATCCCGGCACGGCCTTGCGTCGACAAATCTATAGGTGCATTTGTTGTGTGCATGGGTTTATATAAGCGACTGCGTGCGCGCTAGCCGAAGCCGGTTGTTCTTTATTCTTATTCTTATATGAAACATTTTTATTTCGTTCATTATTTATTTATTTATTATTTTTTCACAATTACATTAGTACTTTCCAACATATATATATATATACACACTAGGTACACAAGGCTGACGTCCGTGGCACTCACTCAGCTGGCCCTACTGAAAATCAGCGTCATGACCTTTTTCAGGGTTATGACATAGGCTGAGTGGGGGCCATTTATGTTGGAGGTCACAACACACAATATATTATTTGCACTGCCTGGTTATTAGTACTAATTATTTTGTTTTTCCTTTGTTTTGTTTTGTTTTTATTTTCTGTATCTATTTTGTTTTTCTTTTTGTTTGTTTGTTCTTTTGTAACTAATGTTGTACTCGTATGTAGTGTTGTGATGTCCAAAATAATAAAAATTTTCTTTCTTTCTTTCTTTTTTTTCTTTTTTTTTGGTGACCCAGGAGAAATGCGTTACGCATACCCATCCGTCTGTAAACGGATGAGTTATGTCGGACTCTCCACTGGCGACGGCTTCTCCTAACGAGAAGCCGGCCAGAGGCATACCGACTAAAACTCCTGGGACTCTCCCTCATCTGTCCATGGGTGGGCGAGTGACATGGGGCCAAAGCTCGGAGCCTTTCACCACGTCACCCCCCGAACAGGGACGCCCGCCTACACGGCGGGCACGGCGCTTCTCCCCCTGGGGTCGGGGGGAGGGATGGGGACAGCCGAGAGAGTCGTGCCGTCCCCACCAGGCGTAGGAGGAGGTCCGTGCAATGCCGGTGGTGGGGTTACAGCCCCACGCACCAGCGAACCTGCTCCTCGCAGGGGAAGGAGACGCAAGTATTGGCGTCGTCTCCTCCCTCTACGTGCCTTGCGGATCGCAGGGGCGGAGGGTCAGCCTCTCGCTCGCGTTCCGCCGCCTCCTTCGCCTCCATCACATGCTCGCAATATGCGGCAAAGGCCTTCCAGGCATCCTCAGTCGCTAATATAGCTCTCGCTATATTAGAGAGTGAGAGATATTAGAGAGTGAGAGCAAGCGTTATAACCTGGCCAACACCGCTGTACCGCGCCTTAGGTATGCAAGGGGAAGCGGGGTGCGGACAGGAAAGATCATGGACTCATAAGAGATTCATACTTTATTTGTGTTGCAGAATTAAATTTCTGTATGTTGATGAATTGCCAGCAGTAATTACATTTCATACGGTTTTTTGCTGTACCCATAGAATTATAACAACACTAGAATGATAGTTCATAGAGTAAGGTAATTATAGTTCCCTTACAGCTGTCACCTCAAATTTGAAGCACAAATTTGGTTTTTCAAGTTGGTACTATGTACGTACTGTCAGCATTAAAATCCTAATTAATTTTACCAGTTACAACATATTTCCCCAAAACATGAGAAATGGTTATTGTAGTAACTGTACTGTTTTTAATAGTACCTAGAACAACGCTTACAAGCATCTACCTAACTGTGATTATAAAATTATTTAGCAAGTTATGTTTTGATATGTATGATGTCTTGACCATACATTAATGAGTAAAATAGAGCTACCTACTTATTTAATGGTTATCTAGGTGAGTTTCAATTCGTGTAAAATGTGGATCCATGTATTGAACTGTCCGAAACTCATCAACCTACATCAATCTTAAAATTATTATTGAATGAATAAATTCTTGCTTATTTATTTTTTATCATATAAAAGTTCCGATACCCACACTCACGCAGCGAAACACAGTAGAGACAATCCTTCACGCGGTAAAGATAAGTAGCATCTGATTAAATTAATCAGTCGTAGCATTCAAATCTTACAATAAAGTTGAAATGGGGAAAATATTTTTTTTTCATTATTAGGTAACACTGAGCATTTTAATACATAAATCGTTTGTATTTTTAGCTTATAAAACACAACATACTATGAAATATTGAAGGCTTACATGTTAAAAGTGATGATATTACACTTCTTATGCTTTTTCGAATGATTGTGACAATTTTTTGCGCATAAATCAACATAGTAAATTAGTTTTCGCGAGATGCGTTTGACAGGCATTGACATTGACGACTACGGAGCGGTCCGGGCGTTTGGAGCCGTACGGCGCCATTTGAGTTGCTTCAAATTATGAGCGCAGACTAGGTTTCTAGTCTTGTCATTATTGGGCCTCAGCTCTTAAGGGAGTTAGCTCGCATTGCATTGTATGTACTATCATTTTTTTGTCTTAACCATTAATGAGAGTAGAATACTGTATTGGTTATTAACAGCGTCTTGGAAGTGGTTGCTGGGAGATATGACTCTCCTTTTTTGCGCCACTGGGTTGGACTAGTTAGTTAGTTAAATCAGTTAGTAACTCCATAATGTACGTACTAACATAGTTACTAACAAAAATGGATCTTATAGTCTGAATAAATAAATTATATATATTATTCTATGGCTGTACCCATATATTTAATCAATAAAATTTACGTCACTTTTATATTCAAAACTATCTTTGACTGCTTTTCTGTTTTTAAAATATTCGGCCACTTTGAAAATGACCGCCTTGACATCTCAAGGTAAAGCACAACCCATCTTTGGATATTATCATCTCATGTGCGTCTGATATATGATAGGTAGACAATCCCGAACAGATAACACTCAAGCCACTGTGAGCAACGACGTCAGATTAACAGTTTCAACAGTGGGAGAGCCACGCTTCGGCATGAATGGGCCAGCTCGACCGGAGTAATACCACGTCCTCACAGAAAACCGGCGTGCAGCAGTGCATGCGCTGTGTTCCGCTGCGTGAGTGAGGGTACCGGAGGCCCAATTCAGGGGAAGGGGGGTTAAAAGGTAAGCAGCGCACTTGTGACACCACTGGTGTTGCAGGCGTCCATGGGCGGTGGTAATCGCTTACCATCAGGTGATCCGTCTGCTCGTCTGCCACCTATATCATAAAAAAAAAAAAAGATTAACAAACCAACGCAGCGGTTTCTCTGCCCCCCACTGCCCCGCGCATACCTAAGGCGGGTCGCGCGGTACAGTGGTGTCGGCCAGACTATAGCCTGTAACGAATAATGTTCGCACCCACAGTTGCGTGGCGGACAACAGCCTCGGGCGAGCGCGGCAGCACGTGGAGGTGTCGGGGCGGCCGGGCCCGGCGCGCTTCACGTCGCCGCCGCTGGCGCGGCGCCCGCGCGTCTACACGCTCGCCTTCGCCGTGGACAGCTACCCGCCGCTGGACGAACTGCGGCTGCTGTACAGGCAGCTGGCGGTCAGTGCAACATCATCAATAACATCATATTCCCATTCAACTTATTAGGCTTATTTAATTTAATGTTTTATGTAGCTATAGTTTGTCCTTTTAATTTAAGTGCTTCGTATCTTGTATTTGTACTATGGCTGCGGAGGGCCTGGTGACCTGTAGCACAGATTTTATTAAATCTAATTCAGGCACCAGTCCTTCACAAGGTCAACAAAAAAAAAAAAATATTCGCTTGTCTTCCAAAGCTGTGCCAAGAATTAAGAGAGACCGACAGTGAGTGATTGAGATAGCGTGAAAGACAGAGATGATACAGAATGAAAGAGAGAGAGAGAGATAAAGAGTGAAGAGAACAGATAGTGAGTGAGAGAGACAGGGCGAGTGAAAGAGACAACAGAGACATAGAGTGCGTGAGTGCGTGACAAAGAGCGATAGAGAGAGAGTGAGACCACGCGAGCTGGCGAGCGAGAATGACGGGGCGTTTAGAGAGAGGAAGAGACCAAATGAAGCACCTGAAGTGGTCGAGATGAAGCGTGTACCCGTCATCATACCAGCTGGCGCGGCCTTTTGCTCCGCGACGTGTACACCGCTCGCGTTTGGACAGCTACCCGCCGCTGGACGCCCGACGACATGGTACCTCTGGCCTGTACAGGCAGACTCGGCGCGGGTTGTACATTAGTCATGCTATCTCATAGCATCTCATTTCAGCCAAGAAAGGCTCCCACGTTCCACTGCTGGATCATAGGCCTACCACCCTAATGTTCTACACACAGATCGGTTCCTGGCCTCCAGCTCCATGGACGTATGTTCAACGCGATCTGTCACCCAGATCGTCGGCTAAACACCTTCGTCAAGGCAGCCTGCCGCCAAGCCCCAGCTCCACCTCCTAGGGCTGTGGCCGGTACAGGCAATAAGATTACTCAGTTTATCATTGCGCTCTCAAAGTTCTGACGGCTCAAAGAGTATAATAAAACTACAAATAATTTATCTCCTGTACAGAGGCATATTAAAATACATATACTAGAAGTTAGTTAACAGATGACTAATAACTATTAATAAGTGAGAGAAACAGAGGAATTCGCACTGTGGCACATGACCGACCGAACAGCTGGTGGAAGAGAGGAGATCAGATTGAAACATGAGCACCGCACACTTCAACACTAGGTTCTGATTCTCCTCTTGACGTGAGAGAGATAGAAAGTTATTAGCTGAGTGACCAAAGAGCCGAATAGACATGAATCGCAGTTAGGGACCAAACAGTGAGTGGCAGGAGATGAGAACATGCACGCATTGCAGTAGGAGAGGAAGAGAAAAATGAATGAGTGAGTAGGACAGAGTGAGGAGTTGAAGTCATCACACGGCTGCGTTCCGTGGACAACACAACAGTCCTTGGATCGAACGCGAGACTGCACGCATGGAGGTGTCAGGTCACCTGTCCAGGCTCAACATCTCCCACCTCTACATTGCTTTAAAAATGCCTCAAATGCTTAGATTGTCCTCTCGTCCACAGATAAACGAGTCGTTCCAGCAGCCCGGCCGCTGGCACGACGTGGTGATTCCGGCGCCCGAGCCCGCCGGCAGCCTGACACACCGCGTCACGCACGACCTGAAGCAGCTGGAGCCGGGGGCCGTGTACGAAGCTATCGTGCAGGCTAAGAACAGATACGGGTGGAATGAGGTGAGGATAATTCACCTGGCAGTCCAAAGGAAATGAGACTCTTCGTGACATTTAAAGATGCGCAGAATAACTATTTAAAAAGATAAAAGAACCTTGTGACTCTTTTGACAAAGAGCTATCACTCTTTTACGTCTTTAATAGATCAAGAGATTGATGCACACATTTCCCATATTAATGATTTTACACCCTATTCAATAGCAGTAAGTTTAGTTTTCATAGGGTATTTCTACCAATCTCGTTCATTCACTATCTCTTTTTGACACGCACAATCCCAATATAGCCATTTGGCCAACATCTTTTTGGACGTAGACGTTCTAAAATCAATCGTCAGGGAATTAAAGACGAATGAAAGGAATTACGGAGTTAGCGACGTGTTCCAATCATGCTCCATCTGTTTCTGGCTTACAGAATCCCGCTATTTCGATTTCATTCTACATGTTTTTAGACGAAGTCATTTGGGAGTTTTAAAGTTTATATAAAGAAATGAAGGGAGTTACTGAGTTCGTGAATCTTCTGCAACGATGTACATATATTGTCCTAATCACTCCCGAGTTATACGTTGTCTTTAGATCGTCGGTCCCATCCTTTTATAGAGAAGTTATTCCACTTTCCCACACCCTGGTTCACAAAGCCCCACATTTCGATTCTCCTCCCTACTGCTAATAAAATTGATAATGAAATGATTACACAGAAAAAACTCCTCACTTAAAAATTAAATGCGATTTATTATGATGCTTAGATGAATACCAACGATTATATTATGTAGCGGCAAGACGTTGCTTGGGGCATATTGATGACATAATCGTTTTTAGAAGTTCGTCCAAAATACTTAGAAATAAGGAAAAGATCTGGAAAATTATAATGCATCGGAGTTTGAAGTTAACATCTGTCGATTAAGTCATATTATATTTGATAGGACAGCCATTTAAAGGCTAAGTGCAGATTCACTTACAGTAAGTAAGAATGTCTTAAAAATTAAAAAAAAACGTACTTGTAATTTAAACGCATTATTTCATTCTAGGTCAGCGACATCTTCCAGTTCCACACGTTAGGCGGTGCGCACACAGCGCACGCAGATGAACTAACACCTATGTTCGCTTCGGCGACGCAACACCGACTGACCAGCGCGCTTGGAGCGCTCGCCTTTTATGCTCTCCGTGCGGCCGCCTGATTGGCGGAGAGCGCGAACCACTGAGCTGAGCATTCCTCTTTTGATCCCCTTTAGTGGTGGAATAAGAAATGTTTGAGTTCAAAGTTGGATAATAAGAAAAGTGACTATGTCAAACATCTTTCAAAATGAAGCGCCCACGAAATATCTACATTACACCATACATGTATTTATAATTACTTGATAGGATTTTGTTCTCTGACTGTCTAGTGATCCCATCCATTTTTAAGTTATTGCAAACGACTGACCAGCGCGCTTGGAGCGCTCGCCTTTTATGCTTTTCGTGCGGCCGCCTGATTGGCGGAGAGCGCCAACCAATGAGCGTGACGCATTCCTATTTTTTTATCGTAAGCGACCCAAACGTTGTGAATTTTTTCGAGGTGGCTATTCATTAGTGAAGGGATTTAGGGGAGAACTTTACCCAGCAGTGGGAAAGTTATTTACCCATCAACCGACATCTTTAGCCATGACGCTACCGGGTAATTCAGTGATATAGTGAATTCATGACATCAAATAACGTCGTAGAAAGGTATAACCACAGAATTTCCGGAATAACTTTTTTGGACTAAACATTTCTTATTGCACCAAAATTATCGGCTTTTAAATTATGTTGCAAAATCGTGAAACGATGAACACCAATGACTTTTTGTAAGTGTTGTGAGTACGGACTTCATTTCATAGGGTACTTGGCTTCTAGAATAAATTGTAAATATTGCATTACCACATCTCTGTTAGGTTTAGTTGAAGGACTTAAATGCGAAAGAAGTTAGTCCGGTCTCCCGCGAATATTTAGCGAAGCGTAACTTCCTAAATGGCATTCAATTTTTGCAACTTTTTAAATGGCACTTGCTATTCAACAGTGCAACTTTTTGAATGGCACTTGTTATTCAATAGTAAAACTTTTTGAATAACACTTGCTATTCAAAAGTGCAATTTTTTAAATGGCACTTGATATTCAAAAGTGCATTTTAATGGCACTTGCTATTCAAAAGTGCAGTTTTTTGAATGGCACTTTATTTATTTGCTGTTCAATAAGTGACTTTTTCTTAATTTCATTAATTTATTTTCAATTTCCGCTATTTTCACAGCTAAGATTGGTACACAATATTGATCTTAAAAATATTAAAAAAAATCTTTTAATCACAATTATTTTGACAATATTAACTCCTTTGCAATTTCAGTTTACCTATCAATCATTGTGTATTCAAAATAATTCGATTGTGAATTGATGATCTAACATTCAAGGGAGACCGATCTTGACTGATTTGAGACAATCATTATAATATCTAGCCAGTTGTGGACCTTATTTTGTAATTTACTGAAATGCTGAAAATGTAGATATTTGTAATACCTACATACTGAAACAATAAATATCATGCTACTTCCAAAGATAAATTAGGTACTTGAACATGTAAATGAATCAGATTCTTAAAAGAACCAGATTCATAAAATCAGATGTTCCACATCTAGCTAGATATAAAATTTTGGAATTTTTATATGCATTTTCATCGTTAAGATATCAATAATAAGAATACTACAGCTGTTGAAATGAGAAACTTGGACCTATCTTGAAACCATTTAAAAACTCTGTGAACAATGTAATAAAACATTTTTTTTTCATCATGAATGGCTAAGCCAATCTAAAAATGTGCGGTTGTGTTTGTGGTGAACTCAACGGCGATTGATTGATTGATTGATACCAAAGTTTTTAATTGGTGATTAAAAAACCCCATGAGTTATCCTATGTCAATTTTGCATACATTTTGACCTCTTTTGACAGATGCAAAATGTTAAAATGTATGGAAACTTGACATTTGCCAGTTTAGTCCACATAATTATAAATCAGTATATTACATTTTATGTAAAAACCTAGTTTTTCATTTCACAAACTTAAAATTTTGGACATAATTTTTCCGCAAACCAATGGTTTATTGAAAACTTTTTAATTAAATTTATTAACACATCCATATAAATGAATTTATTAATAATATTTATGTAGAAATAAATTAATTGGTAAGCAATAAAATGTGTTAGTGATACTGCTATTAGGAATTAAATTATATTTAAAATAATGTATTTTTTACTTAAATTGTTTTTTTTATATTTTTGTATTTTCTTTTTTGTATTTTTATGACTTTTTAACCGCCATTGAAAAATCGGTGTAATGTTATTTATATCCTCGATCCTATTGAGATGACGGGTAGGGCACACTAGCGACGCCAATCGATTTTAATTTTTAGCTACTAAACCGAATCTCTTTTAAACAATTTCGGGGTTACAACCTCTCGGCAATCACTTTTACTATTTATTAAATAACCATACACAAATTTTGGGTCCGTTTTTGTACGTGCAAAATTGATTCGCGCCAAAAGTGGCCGCTTTTAGCGTGAATAAATTTTTCGCGTACGCGTTGGACCCAACATTTGTGCATGGTTATTTAATAAATAGTAATAAGTGTTTGCCGACAGGTTGTAACCCCGAAGTGGTTTAAAATAGATCCAGTTTAGTAGCTAAAAATTAAAATCGATTGGCGTCGCTTCTGTGCCCTACCCGTCGTCTTAAGTTTTTTTTTAATACTTATGCATCTTATGCCATAATGCTCTGTCTTTCTAAGTCAGCTTTATGACAGAGAGAGAGAGAATACAACATTTATTTTTTAATTGTGACTGTTTTTAGGGTTCCGTAGCCAAAATGGCAAAAACGGAACCCTTATAGTTTCGTCATGTCCGTCTGTCCGTCTGTCCGTCTGTCCGTCTGTCACAGCCGATTTACTCGGAAACTATAAGTACTACAGTGATGAAATTTGATGGGAATATGTGTTGTATGAACCGCTACAAAAATATGACACTAAATAGTAAAAAAAAGAATTGGGGGTGGGGCCCCCCATACATGTAACTGAGGGATGAAATTTTTTTTTTCGATGTACATACCCGTGTGGGGTATCAATGGAAAGGTCTTTTAAAATGATATAAAGTTTTCTAAAAACATTTTCTTAAAGTGAACGGTTTTTTGAGATATCAGCTCTCAAAGTCGTAAAAAGTATGTCCCCCCCCCTCTATTTTTATAACTACGGGGTATAAAATTCTAAAAAAAATAGAGGTGATGCATGCTAATTAACTCTTTCAACGATTTTTGGTTTGATCAAAGTATCTCTTATAGTTTTTGAGATAGGTTGATTTAACTGTAATTTTGGACTTTGCTGCTACGGAACCCTTTGTGCGCGAGCCCGACTCGCACTTGGCCGGTTTTTTAATACTATGGCGGTTAAAAAGTGAGCCAAATTATTGTATTTAGGTGCAATATTAATTTTAGTGGAAATTCAAAAGCAATATGTGTACACATCACTATTATAGTTCTTTGTAATTTATTATAAAAAGATTTTAAGTAAATAAAAGATTTAACCCGCTTGTAGGTATATTTACCATTTGTTTTAAGTGCGATGTTCAAAAAGTCAATATAAATTCAAATACTATATAGATACATTACAAAAATGGCAATTTTATTTTTAGCTAGCGCCGCAATTTTATTTACGCAAATATTTTTCTCGTACACAAAGATATTTTTCTTTAATCAAATATTATTCAACAAAATCAATAAAAAATCATAATTTAATCACAGCGTTAGTCAGCTCTAAATTGTTGATACATAAATAAAATAAAAATAAATTAAAAAACATTTCTTTTGGGCATGTTAGTAATTATTGTGAATTAAGATTAAATTTTGAATTAATTTTATTAATGTGATATGAAAGAGTTTTTATTCTAATCATTTATTACTTTTTTTACATCGCGCTGAACAAAAAAATCAACACTGCCGTTTTGACAAAGTCTCAAAAGATATTGCAATAATTTTAGTAACGAATGTATGAAATTTTTATGTATTTTTCTGAATGATGTAGTAATTATTATCACTCGAATAAGAATTATACAAAAGGGACACTCTGTAGAAAAGTCGGCGAATTGTTCACAAATTGTTATTTATGTAAAATTTCTTTTAGATTTTTTTGTTTTTTTCTTTAATTTTTAGCTCATTTTTTTTAATTTTTTTAAACAAAGACTTTCTATGCAAAAACCGTTTTGTATATTTCTTATTCTTGAGAATTAAATAATTAAAGTAATTTAAAAAAATAATCGGCCGTAAATAATAAAACTTTTTATTGAAAGCTAGTCGTAATTTTTCTAGAAAAAGTATATAATATTATGTTTAAAATACAGGCTATTTTTAATAAGTCAACGGAAATTATAATTATATTCTATTGGTCATTAATGAGAGTTTTTCTCGTTTTCATTTTTATTACTATTGTTTTACGACTCTTGAAATTAAATAAAATTATAAACAATAACTCTCTAAAGTTAATCTTGGTTAGTACCGGTGTTGTCACTTTCATTTGGCATTTTAATAAAAGTGACAGCATCATTTTTAAGCCATGACTAACTTTAGTCTCTGTTTTGTAATAAGTGGGTAGTAGTTAGGTATACATTTTAATGTATTCCAATAAGTTAGGCAGAGTATAGATATGTCCAGATCATATCGTTATCAATTCTTTATTGGCATTTCATAGTGTACAAACAAGGTCTTATAAGGTAGGTATTTTCATAGATCACTTTGAACCCTGTCGGGCACAATAAATGGAGAGAAGGAACCACCTGTTTGCGGGCGGAGTCGGGGGTGATGATAGAAAAACCTATTGAATTTACAGACAGAGATAATTTATTTTCTTGCAGAGTCACAGAGTAGAAGTGATGTAAGAAATATGGCGGGAAGGCAGGCCCAGTGCTGTTTTATTTGTGCGACATCTAGCGGCGGTGAGAGGAACTGGCTACTAAGTTGTTATGTTACTAGCCAGTTCCACGCAAAGACGCTAGATGGCGCTGAATAATTAAATATGGTAGATTACGTAAGTGAAATTTTATTGTTATCTATAACACCACCAATATTCAAAATTAATTAATTGCGTACCTCAGTTCTGTGGAACAGTTTGCCTACGGGAGTATTTCCGGACGGCTACAACTTAGGGACCTTCAAGAGAAGAGCGTAATCCTTTTTAAAAAGGCCGGCAACGCATTAGCGATCTCTCTGATTTCGCGGATGTTAATGGGCGGCGATGATTGCTTTCCATCAGGTGACTGAAAAAAATTAAAAGTTAAGTTAGTAAATGACCTTATGTAAGTTTTTATAAGTAATAAATTCTTTGAACTTATTGAAAATAGCCTGTATGTATAGATACGGGAGGGGTGTAATATATCGGTGGGCTGTAGGATACGCCTTTTGACAAGTAACAGAAACCTGTAAGTAGTACATTAATAAACGTGTAACTTTACTACAGAATTGAGTTTTATTCCCTAACCACACAGGTTCATCATCATCATCATCATCATCAGCCCATCCACGTCCCCACTGCTGGGGCACGGGCCTCCCCCAATCACATGAGGGGTAATTGCCATACTCACCACGCTTGGCAGACGGGTTGGCGAGGGTTTTGATATAAATGCAGAGTTTTCCTTCTCTGGGTGCTGATGATCATGCCAGCAGCTTTACCTTAGTCGCCTTTTACGACACCTCGGTAAGAGTGTTATTTATCTATGTATTTATACAAAGTTGGTCACGTGACTTGGTTATTTTGTATGGGGAGGGGAGTCGAAAAAAAATGTCGACGAATTTCATTGTACGATGTCATTGAACAAGTGTTGTTCAGAATGGTTGGTAGAACACCTGGTTAAAGGTAAGTAAATGTTCTCAGATACACCCTGTATAGTCCTATCCTTGTAATATGAATAATGGAACCAATCGTAAAAAAAGTTCATATGGTCCGATAGAACAAAGGCAGTCGGACCACGTGGCCAGAGGGTCCGTAACAGCCTCGTTGGCGCAGTGGGTGCCTCGCACTTCAAAGCGACGTCTGCGTTTGGGATCCCCCCAGGTTCGATCCTCGGATCGGACAAAAATTTGTACCTCAGTTTTTATGTTAAGGGACGGGTAGGGCACACTACCGACGCCAATCGATTTTAATTACTAGCTACTAAACCGAATCTATTTCAAATAATTTAGGGGTATATAACCATGCACAAATGTGGGGTCCGTTTTTGTACGCGAAAACTTGATTCACGCCAAAAGCGGCCACTTTTAGTGTGAATCAATTTTTCGCGTACAAAAACGGACCCCACATGTGTGCATGGTTATTTAATAAATAGTATAAGTGTTTGCCGAGAGGTTGTAACCACGAAATTGTTTAAAATAGATCCGGTTTAGTAGCTAAACACTAAAATCGATTGGGGTCGCTAGTGTGCCCTACCCGTCAACCTAAAGTGGCGGCTGCGCTGGGGTCCCCCCAGGTTCGATCCTCGAGTCGGGCCAAAATTTGTACCCGAGTTATGTTAAGAAATTCTCAGTGTTAGCCCGGAGTCTGGAAGTTGGCGGTCTTATGCCCCCGTGCTTCGGTAAGCACGTTAAGCCGTTGGTCCTCCACCCGCTCCCCCTCCAGTCGTGTCACACTGGCATCCCATCGGAATATGAGGGCGAGGAAATAGAGTGCACTTGTGTTTGCGCACTCACTTGAGCATTATAATATATCCTGCGTACGTGGCTGATCGTTGAGATTGGCCGCCGTAGCCGTAATCGTTTTGAGGATATTACAAGGGATATAAAAACAACCAAATAAAAATATATTAAACTTTATTTCATTTTTAAATAAGCCTAAATATAATTATACATAAGTGAGTTTGAGCCTGTATGTATACCATGTATCTTTATTACAAGGTACAGTGAACAGCTCATCAGACTACCACAAACGGTCAAAATTCTTCGATTGATATTGAACCATAACCGCTAGATATTAAGTTGAAAATCCATTCAAGAAATTTGACAGATTTGTATAGTCTGATGTGCTGTTGTCCCTGTACATTTCATGATAATAAAAAAAAAATCTAAAAGTTTTACCGAAACCAGTAAATAGCACCTACCATGTAAAATATTTAAACATTTTTTTTTTACATTAAAGGGGATAAACCAGCAGACTGCACACCTGATGGTTAGTGACCATGCACCTCTAACACCGGAGGCATCACAGATGCGTTGCCGGCTCTGAACGAATAAGCTCTTTTCTTGAAGTTCACCAGGTTTTTTATATATTTGTTAAAATTAATAAATTTTAATAAATTCTCGATTTTTATACAAAAAATAATTACCAAATGTTCGAAGTAATAGTTAAGAGGTACGTACAGACGCACATCAAAGTAAACAAAACTGTCAAATATCTTTAATCGACTCGTTGACAGATGGTGGTAACCTAACATGTGGCAGTCTGTACATAGCCCTGAATAATATCATTTTATTTTATTTAAAAATCCCAGCTAGATCTAATCTAAAGAGGATTTTCGCGTGTGAATAATCCGCTAGATCCGCATTGGTTGTTAAGTTTGTCAAATTGACATTTTGACAAATCACGTTTAAAAAACCAATCATATTGTATTTGGACCTCACTCCTAAAGTCTATCTAGCGGATTTTTCAAACCCAAAAACCCTCATTACAAAAATACCGTGATTTTTAAACCGTCTTTATCGAGGGCTTTACTGATGATAACAAACATTTAACCCCAAGAAACATATGGTCTCAAAAAAAGTCTCGAAATAAATTTGCCTTTACATACAATTTGCACCGATCAGCTGATTAATTTTGTATGGGAAAGTGGTTTTTTTTCTGAGATAAGACCCTATGTTCCTTGGGGAAAATGTTTGTTTACATCAATATAATGCCCTCGACAAGGGAGTAACACGGTTAAAAAAGCACGGTGTTATACATCTTATAAATAGTCCCATACAACATAATATCAATTAAAACCATTTAAACCATACATTTTCTCTTACAAGATAAAGAAGAAAATAATTTAAAATAGAATTCCATACAGTACAACCTATATAAACTTTCTGGCAGCCAACTAAATTTTTTACTACATACTTTGGAATTTCGATTTGTATTTTCTTAAAAAAAATAATTTGATCCATTCAAAATAATTAATTAAGGTCCGATTCGTCCAATCCATAGAAGAATCTATGGTATAACGCAGTTATCATGCAGTGTATAAAAAAATCCGTTCTTTAACCGGATCTATTTTGAACAATTTCGGGGTCACAACCTCTCGGCAAACACTTATACAATTTATTAAATAAAAAAAATGCGGATCCAAAATTGATTCACGCTAAAAGTGACCGCTTTTGGCGGTAATCAATTTTTCGCGTACAAAAACGGACCCAACATTTGTGCATGGTTGTTTAATAAATAGTATAACTGTTTGCTAAGAGGTTGTAGCCTCGAAATTGTTTAAAATTAATCCGGTTTAGTGGCTAACAATTTAAATCGATTGGTGTCGCTAGTTAGGGCTACCCGTCGCCTTAACAAAAATACCCCGGTAACATTATCATGAACCACAAAACAATACATATTATGTTTTTTAGATTTTCGCGTTGCATTATAACTATAATGTATCAATACGGGGATTAGCACGATATTTATTATGTGAAACAACATTGTCACAACAGAGTCCGCTCGTGACCACGGCTGCTGTAACGTAGCCGAAACGTCGAGCCAAATATGTGAGTACACAATGTTGTTTCACATAATAAATATCGTGTTAATCCCCGTATTGATACATTATAATACTGCCTCGGTGGCGCAGTGGTTAGTGGGTCGCACTTTAAAGCGACGGCTGTGCAAGAGATCCCGGGTTCAATCCCCGGGTCGGGCCAAAAATTTGTACCTAAGTTTTCGGTAAGAATTTCTTAGTGGCAGCCCGGAGTCTGGAAGTTGGCGGTCTTGTACCCCCGTGCCTCGGAAAGCACGTTAAGCCGTTGGTCCTGCGCCTAATCCCTCTCTGGTCGTGTCACAGTAGCGTCCCATCGGAATATGAGGGTAAGGGAATAGAGAGTGCACTTGTGTTTGCGCACACATTTGAGCACTATAATATATCCTGCGTACGTGGCTGATCGTTGAGATTGGCCGCCGTAGCCGTAATCGGTTGGAGGATATTACATTATAATACATAATATGTATTATCAAAAATCAATATTTTTGCCGGGTTACGAGTGAATGACCGAATGATATTAATCATTCGGTCATTCACTCGTGAAAAACGGATTCGTCAAGCGCTGCTTGACGCCGATTGTCTTTGAGCCCGAGGTATCACTTCGGTCGAAACGGTTTTCTCGCAATCTTGATTTTCCTAAATTTACTGAATGTAGAAACATTAATACAAAATGTTACAAATCGAAACTCTCACCCATGAACACATCATACCAGAGTCCGCGCCACGAAGGAAGGCCCTCGGCAAAACACGGAACTTACATTTGAGATTCCCTGTGTCTATAAGCATAATGTTCAAAGAACAATGGCGAACCTCTATATAAAATTTTTGTAAGGTTTTTTTTTTAGTCTTAGTACGTAAAATATGTAATAATCAATGATCGGAGTAGGTGGAGCTATTTTTGTACAATCTGTGCGGATAAAGAATGGGATCAGAAATGGCGGCGCATCTATTCACTTCTCGCTCGCACACTATTTGCGTCTATACTCGCACTCGTGGGGTGCGATTTGCGTCTATTTGCGTATTCACACTATTTGCGTCTATACTCGCACCCCACGAGTGCGAGTATAGACGCAAATAGTGTGCGAGCGAGAAGTGAATAGATGCGCCGCCATTTCTGATCCCATTCTTTATCCGCACAGGTTGTACTTGCAATTTTTTTCAAATAATATGGACATGCCTGGAATCCCGGGATTAAAGATATACTTTATACTATTAACTGTTATTTTCGTTTATACGAGCATTAACGAATTAATTAATTATTTATTACGAAATTATTCATAAACGCTTTGTTAATTACCATGTTACATTTCTAAACCATACCATGATTCTAAACGATACCATGTTAATTTAAAAAGTTCTATTTGTTCTTTCGAAATTAAAGATACGTACGTTAGATGGAATGGAGCAAACTGTAAGTAAATATGGTGGATTCGAACGTTTATGGATAAGCCCTTTCATAATTAAAATGCGTTAAATATTTAGCTCTAAAATAAAATTTTATTTATTATAATCCCGGGATCATAGTCAGAATCCCGGGGCATGTCCATATTAACATCTATGTTTGCGGTCAATGAACCCAATTAACTCTACCTACTCCGATCATTGGTAATAATATACTGAATTCCTTAAGAGATTGAAGTTTGGTAGGTACACGATAATCACTAAACTAGATATAGTTAGAAGAGGTACATATTACACTTCAATCAAAGTGTACAATAAATTGCCTAGCGTTATAAAAAACGAAACAAAATACCACCTTTTTTGTAATAAATTAAAGAATTATTTAATATCAAAATGTTTTTATAGTATTCACGAGTTTTTTCAGCAGAAAACTACATGATATTCTTATTACGATTTAGCTTTAGAAATCATAATAAATTCTATATGTATTAACATTGCAGTGCCCCTGCGGGGTTCATGTTCAGAACTTGTAATTAGTTTAAGATCTATTGTGAACAACATGAAAGCAATAAAAACTATGACTATGACTATCGTAAGTTAGGAAATAAAGATTTTTAAGCTAATGCCCGAACAAATTTTTATGTCTAATAATCTACGGATAGGTACTTTAAGCAGAATTTCAAGAAGCCAGGGGTTTTTCTTAGTGGCATCCCGGAGTCTGGAAGTTGGGGGTCTTGTACCCTCGTGCCTCGGAAAGCACGTTAAGCCGTTGGTCCTGCGCCCGATTCCTCTCCCGTCGTATCACAGTCCCATCGGAATATGAGGGTAAGGGAATAGAGAGTGCACTTGTGTTTGCGCAAACACTTGAGCACTATAATATATGCTGCGTAAGTGGCTGATCGTTGAGATTGGCCGCCGTAGCCGTAATCGGTTGGAGGATATAGGACTATAGATTAAAGTCTGAAATATCTTATGAATTTATATGACATCATTTCATAATAACAAACAAAATACCACCTTTTTTGTAATAAATTAAAGAATTATTTAATATCAAAATGTTTTTATAGTATTCACGAGTTTTTTCAGCAGAAAACTACATGATATTCTTATTACGATTTAGCTTTAGAAATCATAATAAATTCTATATGTATTAACATTGCAGTGCCCCTGCGGGGTTCATGTTCAGAACTTGTAATTAGTTTAAGATCTATTGTGAACAACATGAAAGCAATAAAAACTATGACTATGACTATCGTAAGTTAGGAAATAAAGATTTTTAAGCTAATGCCCGAACAAATTTTTATGTCTAATAATCTACGGATAGGTACTTTAAGCAGAATTTCAAGAAGCCAGGGGTTTTTCTTAGTGGCATCCCGGAGTCTGGAAGTTGGGGGTCTTGTACCCTCGTGCCTCGGAAAGCACGTTAAGCCGTTGGTCCTGCGCCCGATTCCTCTCCCGTCGTATCACAGTCCCATCGGAATATGAGGGTAAGGGAATAGAGAGTGCACTTGTGTTTGCGCAAACACTTGAGCACTATAATATATGCTGCGTAAGTGGCTGATCGTTGAGATTGGCCGCCGTAGCCGTAATCGGTTGGAGGATATAGGACTATAGATTAAAGTCTGAAATATCTTATGAATTTATATGACATCATTTCATAATAACGATATTTTAACTATAATGTATCAATACGGGGATTAACACGATATTTATTATGTGGAACAACATTGTGTACTCACATATTTGGCTCGACGTTTCCGCTGCGTTACAGCAGCCGTGGTCTCGAGCGGACTCTGTTGTGACAATGTTGTTTCACATAATAAATATCGTGTTAATCCCCGTATTGATACATTATAGTTACAATGCAACGCGAAAATCTAAAAAACTATTTAACGATATTTTAAGACGCTAGATAAATAACTCAAAAAATATTTCGCCATTGTTTTTTGAATGTTGAAAGCGACTCCAGCGTACTTTCTACGGGACTGCTTCTGTGGTGCGGACTCTATACAGCGGCAAGCGTCTATAACATCTTCCTGACCATGTAGTTGAGGATGCCACCATTCTTGAAGTAAGTGAGGTCCACCTCGGTGTCAAAGCGGACTTTCACGTGGAATGCTTGGCCGGTGGATACCTGGGAGGATGAATATATATATGACTGCGGCGAAGCAAAAAGGAGGGTATGGTTGTTCATCTGTTCCCTCATAACTTCTAAACTAGTTATCATATTTTAACAAATGAGGTGTCGTTAGAAACGTCTTCATTGTCTTCTGGTTATAGGCGATATGACGTCACGTTAAATTGCCTAGAGCGTCTTCTAGGGACTTAGATTAAGAAACTAAAAAAAAAATTTGCTTGACGGTACCTGGTGGGGTATCAAATGAAAGAGCTGTTTCAGCACATTTCAAATATGTAATTATATTTACATAACTAAAATATGTCAAACAAAAATAAAGTTTAAATACTAAAACCCGACTACCAAAAAAACACGCTCTAAAAAGTACGAAACAAGAAAATTGTCTCTGCTGAAATGATTATGCCGTATCGCCATGGTCGTATGCCACCTACTGTAGGAAAACAGATTCATCGTCATCGTCATCGTCAGTCCATTTAAGTCCCCACTGCTGGGGCACGGGCCTCCCTCACATGAGGGGTAATTGCCATACTCACCACGCTTGGCAGACGGGTTGGCGAGGGTTTTGATATAAATGCAGAGTTTTCCTTCTCTGGGTGCTGATGATCATGCCAGCAGCTTTACCTTAGTCGCCTTTTACGACACCTCGGTAAGAGTGATGGTGGCCTATACTACTCTGCCGGGGACCACACGGCGAAGCAATAAATAATATGACTAATATATCGCTTATTCACTTTAATCGAAGTTTTTTAGTAGGTCACCTGTGGGGTCAAATGTGGCTGATTTTAACAATAATTCCCTATAACATTTTTTTTTTTGAAGAATGAATAGGCGACTTGCATCTATATGTAATCTTCGTCGCCTTTTACGACACCTCGGTAAGAGTGAGGGTGGCCTATTCTACTCTGCCGGGACCACACGGCTGGACCACGGCAATACGGCGTAATAATTTCAGCAGAGACAGTTTTCTTGTTGTCTTATTCAGGGTTTGAAGTGATAATTATCATTGATAATTATCTTTGATAATTATCAATGATAATAATCAAGATAATTATCAAGATAAATATTGGTTGATAAATATCTTGATAAGTAATCGAAAATATTTGCCATTTGTTATTCAGATACAGAAAACCTTGATGAAGATGATATTCCACTCATCAATTTATTTTAATTAAATAAGTACAAGTATTATCGTTGTAAAAGTATTATATAATTAGTTGATTAACTGCTCGTATTTTGGTTTGCAAGTTATTATACACGAAATTATAAAAATAAAAAAAATAAACGTTGACCTTGATTGTAAAATGTCTCTAATTTATTTAAATCACTTGATTCTAACGTAAAATATTGATATGTAATATCAGTTAAAAAAGGATTACTAGGCTTATATCTGTTTGATAATTATCAAAGGACATATTTATCTTGATAATTTCAAACCGTGCTTATTACCTTCACAGTGAGCGTGTCCCCGGGCGCCACCGTCTGCGGCACGTCGATGGAGTAGGTCTCGGCGCCGCTGAGGCCGAGGAACTCCGCGCTCTGCCCTCCACGAACTGCAGCGGCATGATGCCCATGCCCACGAGGTTGGAGCGGTGGATGCGCTCGAACGACTCGCCTATCACCGCTTTGATGCCCTGGGAGAGATTATTTGATAGAAATGGGGTGAGGCTTGCGTTTCATAGCCACTGCGACCAGTAGATCTATTGTGTATACAATAATAATAATGGACAACATTTCATATTTTTAACATGTCCATATTGTTTTTTTATATGAAAGTAGACATAAAATGAACAGACCCATATTTTTTCTTTTTTCAAAATTTGTCCATTTTCATGCATAAAATAATTATTGAAATTCTTTTTATTCTAAATAGACGTAAGCGCCAAATGACGTCATCGGACGGCTGAATACAGCGATATTCCTTTGCTTATCATTGTATTAATAAAAAAAAGGTACTACTGTCAAAGGTAAAGAATACTAGTGTCAACATTGTCAACGTCATTCATACATTCAACGTTGACAAGTTGTCTTTTTTTTTGACAGTTACATGTCATGGGTTTGGCATTTCGTAAATTTAAAACTATAATGTGCTAAGCAAAGAAATATTTTACATTCTGCCGTCCGATGACGTCATCTTACGTTTTTTAGTTTTTAATTTTTTTCTCAGTAAATAAGCAATATAAAAAATTAATAAATATATATTCGAGCAGCGGAAAAGTAAACAAAGAATTGGTATTTTTTGTTTCAGAGCTTAGCAATTTTGAAATGTTGTCCATTCTCACAACATCGGTCGGACGGTTGAGAAATGCGGTCATGCCGCAAACTCCATCTTAGCTTCCCTCCTCATTCCTCAGAATCCTATTCACAATCCTTTACTGTTCAATCCATTCGTCTCTGGAACTCTTTACCCCTTTCAATCAGGAAATCACAATCCCTTCCTATATTCAAGTCCCGTGTCAAAACTCACTTCCTATCTCTTTAAATAGGTACACTGTTTTTTCCTTGTCTCTTCTTCCCTTTTTTATGTGGTCTGCTCTCAGGTCATTTATCCTATCTATAAGAAATATTTTTATTGAATTTTTGTTATA